>ML776559.1:2461256-2482898 GCA_009831015.1 Picea engelmannii | reverse complement strand
CGATCCTAGGGGTAATACGTTAAGGGTTGCTTGGGTGGGGAATTCACCCATAGTGAATTGGCAAGCTGGTATGACCTCCGCTACCTTTCTTTTGGTGCCAGTGGCTAACTATACCAACCATGGCTTGGCATGTTTATGTGGCTATAATTTACACTTATCAACAGCCTTAGGGGCTATATAACTCAAATTTGAACCAGAGTCAATTAGAATAGACACTAGATGGTTGGTGATCATACCTTCCATCTCCACCACAGAAGCTTGGTGGTCAGCTTGTCTATTATCCATGGCTGCATAAATTTGCGGCATACTCCTGGCCACATCATTGACAGTGGTATCTTCTTGAATGTTGTAAATTCTTAGATTGTTCTGTTGTCGGTGCGGGCAATCACTCAGTAGATGTTCTTCTCCACAACCCCAACATTTTAAGGGTTCTTTCTTCAGGTTATCAATCTTTCATGGGGTAGATTCAAAAGGTTTATTTCTTCTCTGGGAGGGGAAATTCTGCTAGTGTACACTTCAGGTTGGGAAGCTCATCCTTGAGTCCTTTTTATAGTTTTTAAATCTTGGGGATTTAAACCCCCTTTTTTGGAATCCCGAACTATTCTTCTTCTTCCAGCCTTCACAAGGTTATGTCTGATGCCCAAGCTATTCATAACAATATCTTGCCTTTCAGATAGTATCTTCTAGGGTCTTTGGCTTGTCAAACTCAATCATGTTCTGATAGTCCTTAGGTAGTCCACTGATGAATCATTTCACCTTTTCCTTTTCTTCTTTTATATAGGGTACGTACCTCAGCAATTCAAAGAATCTGCTGACAGATTCCTCTATGGTGCATTGCCCCAGCTTGAGTTCGTAGAATTATTTAGTCTTTTTGTTGAAATATTTTTCCAACAGATACTTATTCCTGAAGTATTTCTCAAACCATTCCCAAGATAGGTCTTCTTCGTGAATCCATTTTATGTTCTTAAGGTCTTCCCACCAAATGGAATCCTTCCCATTCAAGTTCAAAGTGGCTACTCGAGCCTTCAAATTTTCCGAGAAGTCATGGACTCTGAAATAATTCTTTAGTACAAGCAGTCATGCCTCTGCTTCCTTTCCCTTCTTTATTTCACCGTCGAAAGAGGGTGGTTTGGCCTTCTTGAATTCTTCAAGATTATGATTTTTGGAATGATTTCGCTTCTTCCATTTTCTTTGGGAGTAAGAACTAGTTTTGCTACTAGAAGATCCTTTTGAGTCGCTAGTTTCCTTTCCAGAGGAATCATCCGATGCTTTTCCCTTATCTCTAGTGTGGACCTTTCTCGAGGTGCTCTTCCCAGTGTGGCCACTTAAAATACCATGTTTCTGTATCTCAGGGGTACTTTGACTTTTCTTTGTCTGTCGTTGGTCAGTGTGACTGGTGTCAGGTCCATGTTGCAATTATCTTTGTATGTCGGATAAGCTCTACATCAAGACTGCATTAATCTCCGTTTGCTTTTCTTTCTCTTTTATCAACCTCTCATTGTCATCCTTGCAGCTATGTAGTTCAACCATGAGGCTCCTCACAGTCACATCTAGATCTAGAGGGGTCTCCACCTCTCTGCTTTTGTCAGACTCTTTGTCTCTATTGTGGGAGCCATCCCCCACTTCATGGTGCGTCACCATTCTATGCGTCTACAGTTTCCCGCGGTTGGTCGTCCGCTTGTCGTGCAAGAAAAACACTTGTTGTTAGTCAACATTATATTCATTCACAGTCAACGCATAATTCGTATCTTTCAAATGCATACACACAATAGAATTTTTTTTTTTTTTTTCATTCTTAACTTCGGCTTTTGATAAAGGGGGTTAGGATAGAGAGTTACTCCTTTTAAGAGTACTTCAGATGGAGTTTCTGCGCAACTCATCCATTAACCCAAGCATGCCAAGTGTTGTAACCATGCTCTGATACCAATTTGTCACACACCCACTACGGCCTAATAGATTTTTTGTCTTTTTCTCCTTTTTCTCGAGGGACAGAATCTCCGAGTTCCTACTAGGTCCTAGCACATGCTAGCTCTTCCTATCGGAACCTTCACTAAACCAATCTACCGGTCCTTTCATTGAAAAACCCATCATGTACAACTCAAGCACCAAGCACGAGCTTCACCTTCATGTGATCATCGGTTATGACCCCGGGCCAAGCCAAGAGGCGCCTTTCACAATTCGCGACTCAGCGATGCCCAAGAGTCAAGTCCTTCGACTCTTCAAACCCCGAAACCCGAAATTGTCCCTTCGTTGAGATCGACGGTTGTGATTCTTCCCCCTGATCCGAAGGTCCTGGCCATATCGGGACTTCAGTAACCGGGAGTTCGAAATTCAAGCGAGTCGAGTCTTTTGACTCTTCAAACCCCGAAACCCAAAATCGTCCCTTCGTTGAGATCGACGGCTACGATTCTTCCCCCTGATTCGATGGTCCTAGCCATATCAGGACTTCGGTAACCGGGAGTTCGAAATGCAAGCAAGTCAAGTCTTTCGACTCTTCAAACCCCGAAACCTGAAATCGTCCCTTTGTTGAGATCAATGGCTACGATTCTTCCCCCTTATCCAACGGTCCTAGCCGTATCGGGACTTTGGTAACTGGGAGTTCGAAATGCAAGTGAGTCGAGTCTTTCGACTCTCCAAACCCCAAAACCCAATATGGAAATTTGTGTAGGAGATCAATGAACCTCGTTGATCTGGATCTGACGGTCATTGTCCCTCCTGAGCTTAAGGGTGTTAAAGGACACTCAACCTTAACCCCCATGTTGTCCTACGAGATCCAATGGCTTATAGGGTTTCGGAGCTTTCCCCGAACTCTGACCGCTCACCACGCCTCTCCTCCAATGGACAGTCCAGATCCTCCCGGAGTTTCACGAACCAAGATTTCATGACTTGCGAAGATGAGGGTTCTTCCCCTTTGGTCTCTCAGGCGCCGAAACGCCGAAATGATGAAACCTATTCACACTAAGCTAATTCAGAGTTTTGCATACTGGGACTTTGCGACTTGCGACAACAAAGGGTCTTTCCCTTTGGTTTCCCAGGTGTCGAAACGTCGAAATGCCGAAACCAATTCACACTAATCTAATTTTGAGTTTTGCATACTGGGACTTCACGACTTGCGACGACGAAGGGTCTTTCCCTTTGGTTTCCCTGGTGTCGAAATTCCAAAATTCTGAAATGCCGATGAACGGGTCCAAATACTCCAGGACTTTTAGGATGTTGCCAAGTCCACCCTCCTACCTATGGGAAGGTTAAGGCTGACGGGCAATAGAGCTCCGACAGATCTTTCAGAGGGTTCCTGGGTAAATTATCCCTAGGCTTGGTGACCTGAGTAAAAGTCTTCCTAATTCACCGAGCTATAAATTCGGTGGTAAGGGTAAAGTAAACTCGTGGGTTTACTATCATAATAGTCTTTTCGAGGGACTCACTCCAACTCTGGAGTGCAAGGAGGCTTCCCGAGAGAAGTGCATTCGGGAAATTAAACCAGGGCATCGTCCGAGCCAAGTAGATAGGACAATTCTCAAGGGAACAGACTCGTATTCTAAACCTACTCATTCCATACATAGACCGATTATGTTCATATAAGTATAAGCATGTATCCCATGTCTCCAAATCAAAACACAGGCAAACACTTCCATACAGAAACCATTTATGAGCGTATAAACATGAGCATGCATTTGATTCAAAAATACAAGACATAACACTTATCAGAAAACAACAGGTGTGACACGACTGCTGAGAGGGGTGCTCGTTTCCACCCAACCGTAAGCTCAGTGATGCCAAACGGATTTACCACTAGCCACCCCTGAGCTAGACCACGATGCTTGAGGTTCAATTTTCTACTTCCAACTCAACAGAAGTCAAGGACAAAGGTTACTCTCCTTCTCCTATGTACGAAACTCCCTATGTTTCCAGAGTTTCTCCAGTTCTTCCCTGCGATCCTGGTTGCGCACGTTCTCCCTTCTCCCCCTTACCACACTTCCTCTCTTGCCTTTTCTCTGCAAGATTGTGTGTGGCATGAATTTCCCCATCCGCAGTCAGGTCTGGGAGTTTTTACGGATGGGCGGTTCACCCCCATCCCCTCATTAACTCTTGAGGAGCCTCCCCACCTACCAATCTGACAGGAAATCCATTCCGGGGTCAGAGAGTTGATTTGGTCTTTGAGAAAGTAAAACCAGTATGGTACTGACTCGATGGAAGTTAACGCAACCATTCCAGGTCCCTTCCACCACCTCTCATTAACCATCGTGGTCTCTTTTAGCACATCCCCCTCCCAGCAGCCATGCAACACATATTCATAACATAATTTATATTCATCGACCTTTCATAAAAAGGTCTGTCAAATCAAACATTCACATCTTTGAGTTTGCCATAGTAGGGTGTTACAGGAGTATTGAGTCAAAGGGTTGGACAACTACCAAAACCATTCAAAGACGAGTGGCACCCTTGGAACACGTAGTGCGTCTTGAAGGAAACGTCGCGTAATTAAAATTTGAGTCAAAGGTGAGTGGCACCCTTGGAGCATAGAGTGCATCTTGAAGGGCACATCACGGTATTAAAAAACGAGCCAATGAATCTAGATGGCATAGAAAACTTGAGTGAATGTTAAACCTTAAAACCTTTAGCACCTACCTAATTAATTAATTAACTAAAAGATGAATTTGTTAAGCATAATCCCTAAAGGTCTAGGTGTTGCAAATAAAGATTTAACTAAGCCTAAGTCTAAGTGAGTGAGAATACTAAAAACTAAAATTTTAAATTAAATGATGAGGGGAAGAAATAAATCAAATTAAGAATCAATGAAAATAAAAATAAATCCTAATACACATGTGCAAGTAAATACTAAATCAGAATTTTAGTTGAGAAAGGAATAAAGCATAAATGTGTAAGCATAGAAAGGTATCTAGTCTAGTCTAACTAAAGAACTTTCTTGAATTAAACACAACTCAGTTTTAGAAAGGCATCAGTCATTGAAAATGAAATAGAGGGAATAAAGGGACAATTAGGAGTGATTTTAGGAGCGCTTTTAAGTTGGGTGAGAGAAATTGACATTTAATTTTATTAAATTATGGATTTATTAGTGCAACTAAGGGAACAAGTGAAAAGTGTATGGGGGAAATAATTCCTAATTAAATTATAAAAAAAATGAATTAAATGTGCAAATGGAAAGTTGTCACTAAGAAAAATTCTATAAAGGAAATGGTTGAGAGGAGGAATGGATGATGACTGGTCGGAGTAAGGTTATGCTGCAAAAATTGTGATTGGTTTTACTTGTGAGATTTTGGATACCCATATCAAGAAAGAGAGTGGTATCTCTACCTTGTGAGGCAAGCTAGGAGCTAGAGTATTTTGGTTGTGGTTGTGTGTGGCCCCTTTGCGGATCAAGGGGATAAGGGGGGAGAAGATTACCCCTAGCATTGGTTGGGCGGTACCGATGAAGTCTCAATGGTTAGCAAGCGGATGAAGGAAGGGAATGATAGGCGCCAAGGATCTTCATCAAGCCCATCTCACCAGTTACAGTATTTTCAGTGAGTTTGCATTGTATTAAGTTTTAATGGATGTAGGGTTCAAATAATTCTTATTTGTTTTGTTGGGTTTTTACCTCCCATTTGATAGGGATTTTTTATATTATTATTCCCTGTGTTTTTCGACAAGTTTTTATGGTTTCAAAACCCTTGACACTTGCATTAGATGCAACCCTTGAGCTAAAACAATTACTTGGGAAAACCTAGGGAATAGGTTCTTTGATGAATCTTTATTTATTGTTGCTATTACTTTTTTTGTGCTTTCCTTTAGGCATTTTGGTTAGGAAAACAAAATGTATCTTGTTTCCTGCAAATTAAGCTTTGCAACTTCCTTCTTTTTTCCCAACGCCTTGCTATCTTAATCTCTACGTTTTTTATGGGAGTTGTGAGCTCTGTGCTTTCTTTCCTTTGCCAGTGAAATGCATTTCATTACCTCTGCGTTTTTTGTGTAAAACGTTCCAGCTTGTGGGGTAAACTAGCATGAGTTTTTACCATCAATACCTCTGCATTTTTATGTGTAAATCATGCCCATCTTGTGGGGGAAAATAGCCAACATTTTTACCATCATTATCTCTATGATTTTTGTTCTAAAATGTGCCCAGCTTGTGGGGGAAAAATAGCAAGTGCTTTTACCTTCACTATCTCTGTGTTTTTGGTGTAAAACGTGTCCATCTTGTGGGGGAAACTAGCCAGTGTCTTTAACATCATTATCTCTGTGATTTTTGGTGTAAAATGTGCCCAACTTGTGGGGAAAAACTAGCAAGTTTTTTACCTTCATTATCTCTACGATTTTTATGTGTAAATCATACCCAACTTGTGGGGGAAACTAGCCTTTATTTTTACCATCAATACCTCTTTGTTTTTAAGTGTAATTCGTGCCCATCTTGTGGGGGAAGCTAGCCTGCATTTTTACCATAAATACCTCTGCGTTTTTATGTGTAAATCATTCCCATATTGTGGGGGAAACTAGCTTGTGTTTTTACCACCAATACCTCTATGTTTTTATGTGTAAATTGTGCCCAACTTATGGGGGAAACTAGCCTTTGTTTTTACCATAAATACCTCTACATTTTTAAGTGTAAATTGTGCCCAGCTTATGGAGAAAACTAGCCTACAATTATACCATGCATGCTCTACATTTTTGAAGGATTTTTTCACTCAGCAACAATACATAAATATCCCCTGCATTTTTACCATGCATGCTCTACGTTTTGAAGGATGTATCACCCAGCAATAATACATCTTCATTTCTGCAATTTTTCCTTTTTACTCAGCGATTTTTCCACTTAACACACAGTGTTTTCACTTGTCATGTTCTCTACGATTTCCACCTTTTACTCATCATATTTATTGAGTTTTCCTCTGCGACTTACCAAGAGTTTGCTAGTGGATTCATTCACTAGTTTCCTTTTGTCTTACTCAGTTATTTTTGCAATTAAGGCATCCTGTGTGTGTATGGGAACCCTCCCTTGTTTAGTTGGAAAACTCAACTTATTTATGCCATATATTTAGCTTTTGTTAATGGGCGTAATTGATATCTGATATGTGTAGTTTTATTATATGTTTTTGTTTTATTAAATGTTTATTAAATAATTTATTAAATAATTGATATCTGATATATAGGCCCAATATTTTAATATGTCTCACCTGCCATTTAAAAAGGCTTAGGTCTAGGATCATGAATAAATTCAAGGAACCTAAGTATAGATTTATCTTGGTGCTTGATATAATGTTGATGCATGATCAAATAAGAATTTACATTTACTTGTGTGTCTCGATTAATGTCGAGATGTGACCACTTGAGAATTAGACCATTGTGCGCCATGAATAACGTTGATGTATGGCGAGATGTGTTAATAATGTGTTCTTGCATCCACTAAATTAATGAGTGATTGATTGAGTAGATATACTTTGTTGTGCGCAATGAAAATATAATGTAATGAATGATTGTTGTAGATATTAGACTTCTTGAACGCATTGAAAGTATAATGTAATGTATGATTGTTTAGATATTAGAATTCTTGCACAAATGGAATTTAATGTAATAAATGATGGTTTTAGATATTAGACTTCTTGCGCACAATGCAAATATGATGTAATGAATGAGTGTTTAGATATTAGAATTCTAGTGTGAAAAAAATTTAATGTGACAGATGATTGCATTTATGCTAATGGTTAAGTGGTTAGATTGTGTGGCTCTATGGACTAATGTTGGCACATAAATGTTTACATTTTGTATTACTCGCGCACATTTAAATAATGGTGATGCATGATTAGTTTAGTAATAAAATTGACTTGCGCGCCTTATTTTAAGTGGGCATGAGATTGCTTTGTAATTATTCTCTTGCACCTTTGAATTTAATGTTGATCACTCTTGCGTCATGAATAAGTTGCTATTTAATCTTGCGTCTTGAATTTATGTCGATATGTGACTGATTTAGTAACTAGTTTTCTCTTGTGCCATTAATAAAGTTGGCATGTGATGGCTCTAGAGTTTGTTTACATCTCGCACACAGTGAATATTTAATGTTGATGAATGATCGTTAGAAATTGATATTACGTGTGCCATTATTTAAATGTTGGCGTATGATTGATAAAGATGATGATTACCCTTGCTCCATGATTAATTGATTATTAGGATTGAATGATTGATCTAGTTGATGTAGACTTGATTGTTAGTGGGATGTAGACACCTCCTTGTTCCTCATAATAGTCGCCAGCCCTGAGACCTTAAATGGTCAAAATCAATTGGATCATGGGCTTGAGCATTGGTTATGTGTCTTGGAGGTCCTAACCTTGCAGGGTAGGATTAGGCAGGTAGTAATTTTAATATTCATTATTTGGTTGATCATTGTTTATAAATTGTTTCAAGATGATTGCGATGTGCTAAGAAGCGATGTTATTTATGTTTATGTGTCGCTATCCTTTTTGTTGATGTGTTGAATGTGTCGTTATTGATTTCAATGAAGAGTAGCAGGTAATGATTTTACTTATGATGTCGTTGATTTTGCATTGCTATGATTTATATTGTTGACGTTAATTTCCTAATGCAAAAAAAAAATACCTTTTATGCTTCAATTTTGTAGTCATAACGGAGGGGTCTTTACATAATTATATTCTTCTTTATTTTATGTATTTTTTAATTATTATTTTTTCACAAAAAACTACTCATTTTTTTTTCCTCGAAAAAAAAAGCGTAATTCTATTCATCCGGAGAGAACCAAATTACATTGTGTAGGTGAATCTAGAACATGCGTAGATAGATCCCAATGGGAAAAATAGATGGCAGAAATGCCATAAAAAAGTAGAAAAAATATCATGAAATGATCCTCGATATGGGTCGGTGAAGACCCCACACAAGAGAACCAGGGAAATGTAAAAACCCCAAAAATGCACTCCCAAAAGGCCTAGGAGGTCGGAAGGACCAGGTCAGATAGGTATGAAAACCTTAGATCGGCAAGACCAAAAGCAACAAAATCGAAGGAAACCTCGACCAACATGTGACCATAAACTGCACACCCTCCCAACAGGAACTCAAAGTGTCAACCCGATACACCGCATGCCCAAGATAGGACCTCAAAGCTCTGGTACAAACCATGTCAAGTGGAGGAAAGGAGACATCAATAGCCGCCAAAAGGAGCCGGATCAAGAGCATACATCAAACCTTGAACAACCGAAGAAACCCGAGAGAGGAACCACATAAATGGAGAAGAAAAAAATGGAATCACCATGACGCAATCCCATATCCGCGCTACCTCAGAGGATGAACCACCCACCACTCTATAATACTACATATCTGTGGAAATAATCCTAGACGACGCCCCCAGACATACCACAAACATCGGGTCCAAGGAAAAAACCAGATCTGAAGAGAAAAACACAAACACACCAGTTGGCTTATCCGAAGAAGACCGGAGCCTCAGCTGTCAGGAGACTGGATGTAGAACATGAGATGGAGTCTGCAACAGATCTCGCAACCTCCAAGAAAATGAAGTTGAAGAAACACTAGGAGGAAAAATTTGTCAAGAGGCTCCCAATCGATCAGATCCACCCATTGGAAGGCACAACCATCAACAAAACTGAGGAAAAAATAAACCCCACTCCCGGAAGAGCATCTGGAGGCAACAGTTCCTCACTAAAATGCCATGGAACTCGTGGCTAGTGGTTGCATGAAACACCAACACCTTCCAAACAACTGAATAAAAAAAATAAAACTCCAGCGATCACATCCACTGAGGCTTCCTTTGTCGCACCGCCACCGAGGAGAATAATACAGGCACGAAATGGCGTAGAAAGGGAGAGGGGTTTGCGGCTGAGGAAACCCTAGCCGTAGACCACCTCCCCCACCCACAAAAACTATTCATTTATTATGCATTTAATTATATAAATTTTCATTGTTGAGCATATATTTCTCAAGTAAATCATCGGGGATTGTGTTTCCATGCAACCCTTGATAAGATTGTAAAACCAACAATATTTAATTTTATTATATTTTTATATTATTTAAATTTGAAAATATATATAATGTCTTAAAGTTTATTATAAACATTATAAATTTAATAATTATTATAAATATTGTAAATTTTATTAAAGTATTTTACTCTAAATTTGTTAGGATATTTAGACACTTAGGAGTTAGTTAAGATCTACTTGGTCTAATATTTCATTAGGTAAAAGTGTGGTTTTTAGTTTGTTTCTTTAGTATGCATTAGTATGCATTTGTAGTTAGGAAATCCGACGGTCACGATATGTTCCCGACAAGTGATCTGGCGGTTCATACTCTCCTCGATCTTAACGGCCATTGATTCGTGGCTTAACAACCGATTGGTCCATGATCTCTATTTAAAGAGCATGGAGGGTCATTTTTCGATGATCGATTATTGGGGTTGTGGATGTTTCCCCATAGGGGTTTTACCACGTGAAAACATCGGTGTGTTGATCTTTGATCTAGTTATGTGAGTGGTTACTAAAGATGTTCATCCTCTGTTGGAATACCTGTGTTGTCGAACATGGTATTAGAGCCTGTTTGAAGACCTACTCCTGTTGTAGATCGAGATCGTGAAGCCGAGTTGCCTCATCTCAATTTTCTATCATTTTTGTACATTTCTGGGTTGATCTGTTTCAATCAGGAACACTTTTTGTTTCACTTGAAAAGGTTTTTGGTTTCCCAAGATACGGTCATTACAGTCAGATCCGGAGGTATAAAGTCTGAATACACATTTTTTAAATTTCTACAAAGTTTTATTTTGGTTTTATTTCGGTTTAATATTATTTGTTTCCAGGTTGCTAATATTTTAGATCTGCGTATTCTCTTTGCCCCACGCCCCATGCGATCTTGGAAAATCAGAAACAGATAGGAAAAGGTGCATCTTCTGGGTAAGCTAACCGATATCTAACCCTTGTTGTCATCGAGAAGCGAAATTTTTTCCTTGTGTGAAAAGATGTTTTTTAGCACGCTCTCCAACAACAACCCCAATCCTCCTTCTGAACATTATAATATGTTTTTCTAGACAATTTGGTTAAAACTTGCCTTATTAAGTAAGAGGTCTTGAGTTCAAGTCTCTCTTTTGTTACTTTTTTGAAAAAGTTCATGCTAAAATTGTAAAGTGTATTTCACTTCAAGTATAAAAGTGAATCATTATAAGTAGCTTTAATATTTTATTTTAGTGTTATTTATTTTGCATGCATCTTTTCTGTTATAAAGTAACTTCATTGTAAAAGTGATCCCCACTTCTCTTTATAAAAGTGGGTCACTTCATAAAGCAACTTACACTATCACGTGGTGAGTTGGCTATCGTTTATGCCTTTTTTTTTAAATGGCATAACTCTCACATCGAAAGTCCGTTTTCAGTGCCGGTATTTTTTTTAAAACTGCATAACTTTTCGAGATATTTCCATCCAGATCATCAGTTTTAGTTTTTAAATCCATATTATCTGCATATTTAATATGGATTCTACAAGTAATGTTTTGCTTACCAGCACCAACTACTTTCAATCGAAATCTCATATGGAAGATTTATTAAGAAGTAAAGGCTTGTACCAGATTACCTTGGGAAAGGAAAAAGAACCCATTAATGATGATAAGAAAACCAAATGGGCTAATAGGAGTGATGAAGCACATGGACTAATCGGAATGTCCATCTCTCCTGATTTAAGATACCACCTCCAAGAAATTGATGACCCCGAAGAAGCTTGGGACAAGATTGAATATGTGTTTGGTAAACTCAATATCATTCGAGAACAACAGTTAGAAAATCAAGTACTGACCTTGAGTCCAAGTGATTTTTCTTACCTTGGAGACTATCTATCTAGGTTTAAAACACTCAGAATTTTATGTCAAGAATGTAATATAAAAATGGAGGAAGAGTGTTGCATCTATCTTATTCTTTCTAAGATAGGTAGTGCATATTTTGTGTTTGTATCTACCTTTTATTCCATGAGAGAGGCTCTATGGAAAGCTTATGAAAAACCCACTCTTGAGTCATTTTGTGCTAGTTGATTACAGAGGAATATAAGCGTGTACAACTTGGAGTGATCAACACTGCAGGTACCTCCAACAAAGCCTTAGTTGCCCAGCAGAAAGATAAACACAAGAATTCCAAGAAGAAACATCATCTCCACAACAACAAGCAATACAAGGGTCCCAAACCCACTCAGACAGCTTTTGCTCTGAATGGAGACAAAGGAGAAAAATATAAAAATAAGAAGACAGGCAAACATTGCAACTTTTGTGATAAAGATGGTCATGATGAGTCCAAATGTTTCAAGAAGATGACAGCTTTAGAAGCAGTGATGAAGAAGAACAACATCAGTATTGATCCTACTTCTTCTTCTTCTTCTCATGGACATGCACTTTCTGCTTCTGGTTTCTCCTTCAATATACCTTCTACTTCTACTTTTGATAAGTGGCTTATTGATTCTATAGCATCTTATCATATGGCTAAGGATAGAGACATATTTTCTACTCTAAATGAATGTAACACCAAAAAATATTTGTTGGTGACGATAGATCTCTTAGTGTTGAAGGATCTAGAACATGACAAGTAGAAAATGGTCATTTCAATGATGTATTATGTGTTCGAAGTCTTTCTTGTAACCTTCTATCAGTATATCAAATCACTCATTCAGGTGAAGGTAAAACCGTAGAGTTTTCACCTCACCAAGTTGTAATCAAGGATCTAAAAGATCCTAATCATGTTCTGGAAACTAGAATTGTTGATGATATTACCAGGTTGTACAAGTTTGATAAATTTGGGGCATCATCTTTTTCATCAGTTTTTGTTTCTCATAGTGATGACTTGAGCAAACTTTGGCATGAGCAGTTTGGTCATCTAAACTATCACTCATTGCAGAAACTATGTAATCAACAGATGGTGACTGGTCTTCCTCTTGTTTCATGCAGAGATGGTGTTTATGCCGGTTATGTTCTTGGAAAACATCATCGGGATAGTTTTGAAAAATGTGCCTCTTGGCACGCCTCGGGTCCTTTGCAGCTTGTTCACAGTGATTTGTGTGGTCCACTTTCTTCTCCTTATTTTTATGGGTGCAAGTATTTCTTAACTTTCATTGATGACTTTTCTAGACTTGCTTGGGTTTACTTCTTAAAACTTAAGAGCGAAGTTTTTGACAAGTTTTTGGCCTACAAGGCCCTTGTAGAAAAGCAATCTGGACATCAAATTCAAAGGTTAAGAACAGATAATGGAGGCGAATATGTGAACAATAATTTTAAAAATTATTGCACTACACAGGGAATCTAAATGCAACACATTGTTCCATATACACCAAAACAAAATGGTGTTGCTGAGAGAAAGAACCGCACATTAAAAGAAATGGCTAATTGTATGATCCAATCTAAGGGATTAAGTCTAAAGTATTGGATGGAAGCCATCAACTGTGCAAATTACATAGTAAATCGCACTCCCACAAAGTCTCTTAAAAATATAACACCGAAAGAAGCTTGGACTAAAATTAAACCAGATGTAAGTCACTTATGTGTATTTGGTAGTATAGCATGGGCTCACATTCCTGATGAAAAAAGGAAATCATTGCAGCCTAAAAGTGAGAAGTGTATATTTGTTGATTATTCTAAAGATGCCAAAGGTTACAGATTTATTCAATCACATTGTAATGAAACTATTATTAGAAGAGATGTTAAATTTAATGAAAATCTCTTGGCCTGCAAGCCTAATTCGGCATTTATGCCTTCTTTGGCTTGTGAGCCTAATTCGACGATTGTGCCTTCTTCGGCCTGCGGGGAATCTTCGACGTTTGTGCCTTCTTCTAATCTAGTTTCTTCTTCAGATGATGACAATGAGGATGAAAATCCACCTCCGCCTGCTCACCCTCCTCTAGATGATTCCTTTGAACCTGAACCAACACCAGTTTTGCTTCCTAGATGGATCCGTTCAACACAAGAAGCAGTTGGTGAACTTGTCGGTGATCCTTCATATCAACGTCAGACACATTCACAGTTCCAGCGAGCCTCTTCTCTTTTGGCTCAAGTTTCAAAAACTCATGATCCAGTGACATTTGCAGAAGATTCAGGTCATCCAAATTGGGATACAAAAATGAATGAAGAGTATCGTTCTTTAATGGAAAACGATACTTGGGATATCGTACCTCTTTCAAAAGGAAGAAAACTTGTCAGATGTAAATGGGTCTACAAAACTAAGTATGCATCATATGGAAGTGTTGAAAGACACAAGGCTCGGTTAGTTTCCAAAGGATTCTCCCAATTTGAAGGAATTGACTATAATGAAACCTTTGCCCCTATAGCCAAAATGAATTCCTTCTTCCTTGTTCTTGCCCTTTTTGCCTCACATAAATGGGAGTTCCATCAAATGGATGTTAAATCCTCCTTCTTGCATGGTGATTTGAAAGAAGAAATCTACATGGAACAACCTCCTGGCTATGTCTAGAATGACTCTAGCCTTGTTTGTCGCCTTAAGAAAACTCTTTATGGTCTTAAGAAAGCTCCCCGATCTTGGTTGGACATCTTTCTTATTGACATCAGATTCTCTAGATTCCATTCTGATCCTAATGTTTATACCAAGAAATTAGGATATTTATACACTTAGGAGTTAGTTAATAACTACTTGGTCTAATATGTCATTAGGTAAAAGTGTGTTTCTTAGTGTGTTTCTTTAGTATGCATTTGTAGTTAGGAAATCCGACAGTCACGATATGTTCCCAACATAGAGTGATCTGACGTTTCATACTCTCCTCGATCTTAATGGCCATTGATCCATGGCTTAACACCCGATTGGTCCATGATCTCTATTTAAAGAGTATGGAGGGTCATTTGTCGATGACTGATTGTGAGAAAATCTCTTGTAAAATCTCTATGTAATATTTTTCTTTGCATTAATAAACTGCTCCAAGTGGTCACATTGGTTGGGGCCATGGATGTTTCCCCGTAGGGGTTTTACCACGTGAAAACATCGGTGTGTTGATATTTGATTTGGTTATGTGAGTGGTTACTGAAGGTGTTCGTCCTCTATTGGAATACATGTGTTGTCGAACAAAATTAATCCATATATTATTTCTTTATCATTTCTTTGTTTTGAATTTAAAGGAAAAAAACTAAATCAGTTTTTTTATAGTTAAAAGATTATTTAGAGAAATATTATTATTATTTTCTATAAAAAAAATTCTAATCAAAATTTAAATAAATGTATATTATTATTATTCTCTCCAAAAAAATTTATCAAAAAATAAATCAGTATATATTAGTTAGTATGTTATATTTTATTATAGTTATTGTTTATCTTAAAATTAGTGTGCCCCATTAGTGTACCCCTCCCCACACCCCAAGGTTTAAGAAAGTACCATTTTGGAGTCATGGACCCAATTTTCAGTTCAAGAAGACATTTAGAATTAAGCTCTATTCATGCTCGAAATCATCATTTGGAGCAATTGGTTGAAGACATTGAAAGTCATGTTTTTGTAACTTCACTAATCAAAACCACAGATCAATAACTATATCAAAGTCAATATCAAAACATTTAAGCACAAAAAAAAAAAAACAAAGATTCTTCATCCTTAAGGTTGTTAGGAGATTCAGTAAGAGGAATTTCAATCATGAAGAGAGTTAAACTTCTACCATAGAATTTTTTGACAATCAGTATTTCCATGTCAATTTCTCAAATATTAGCAACCTAGTTAGCCATCTTACCTTGAAGATAGATTTGGGACAACAAATATTTTACAATGGGAAATGACACTTTGACCACCATATGCTTACCTAAAACATAATGTTTGAATTTATTTAGAGTGGTGATGAGCACAAAATCATGTATTTGAGTGATTCAAGTTGAAGGACGTATTTTATTAGTCCTCATCTTCCTACATGTTGAGCCTTAAAACTTCTTATTGTACAAAAATACTTAAAAATTTCCCTTGTTTGCATGGTGTACAAAAATTCTATAAGGACTTATCAAAATGCACACCAAGTCTACTTCATGCATGCCAAAAGAATTGAAAACATAGTTCTACAAATTGCTATTCTAGCTACAAAACCCATGTCTCAATTTTCCTTGAGTCATCTTCAAATGCTCGCAACTTATGTACAAAACCACTCTCTAAAAATGTTTTAGGAATTTCCATAAAATGCACATGGTCATCACTAAAATTCGTGTCGAGGTCGATTTAGGGATCCAAATCAATTTTTATAAGATTCTCCAAGTACTACATTCAATTCTATACAAACCATTTCACATTATGCCATGAATCCATGTATGGATTTTGAAGTGCTTAAAATAAAGTTGCCCTTATTTCCACAATTCAGGAAAGTACATGCATGAAGCATTAAAATACATGCTCAATGAAATTTGGACATGCTCAAATCATGAAAATTGGATTGGAATTACTTATAAATATTCCACACCAATCTATGAATTCAAATGTATGCAAGATAACTTCACTTGAGGGCCAACCCCAGAACCCCTAGTAAGATTTGGCTAAGTTGACCTACAATGAATACAACACATGTCCAATAAGGAAGAGGTCTAGTCTCCAATATGGTACACATTCCTGAGAAAATATTTCTATAATGAATCCTACTAGTTCTTAGACCTCTAAATAACGGGCCCTTGGTTTGGATTCTCAATGTCTTGAGCCTTATGTTAGAAAAAATTGAGGAAGAAAAAAATATATTAAGAAGCAAGGGTTTGCACTAGATCTATTGTTGACAGAGATGGTGCTCGTCAACATGGCTATCTAGAGGATCCTTGGAAGGTTAATGCTCAGGGTATACATGTCAAGGAATTGAATATGATAGGGACTATCTCAAGAGGAGAATTACATAAGCTAGCCTTAGGTGTGAATGATTCGAGGATGTTACAACATTATTTTCCACCCTAGGGACACATGGAGGACCCATTGATGATTCCTTGTTGAGACACACTCTTCTACCCTTGGATTTCACTGATTTTGAGGGAGGTAGCACCCTAAGCCACTAGCAGAGTGTGATTATTCATAGGTTACGTCACCAACATCATGTGATAGATCGATCACTGCACTATTGACATCCCACAACTGCCCATGTAGCCTTCTAGAATTGGGGAGTTACAAGGAGATCAATGCTAGGTGAGTTGTTTCTCTTGTGATATGAACTTGGGAACTCTCAATATAGTTGGGGTTCACTGATTTCTAAAGATATAGAATCATCCCCTGTCCTTCTCCACCAATATATATAAATAAGTCCTTCCAAGGGTAAGAGGAGAGGAAGAATAATTTGCAGGTACATGTTGCAGAAATTTTAGAGGAGATTTTCTACAGAGATTAGTCTTCATATCAGGTCAGTCTTGCTTGTGTGAGGGATAAGGAGGAGTTGTAGCAAGATCCCGGGGAGGAATTCTTTCATGAATCAAGTATTTATCATGATTGATGTACTATTTCTCCAGTTTTAATATAGATCAGTATGATTTTCCCCTTTCAATGCTTGTGTATATAGTAATTGGTACTTTCTTGTGAAAGATCTAATATTTCCTTGAATATATTAGGCTAGATATGGTTTATATTTTCATTAATTAAGTTTGAACCATTTTGAGAAAGGTGTGTATTTTCTCTGTGTGTGCATGTAGTAGGTTGTATGAGTTGGAGATTGATCTGTGGAGATACACCAGCCGAGAACATGTGAGGAAAACCTTTAGAAATAAGGTATTTCTTTTCATCCCACTTCAATAGAATAATTAGGAAAAATCTGGTAGATATGGGGAGAACCACGATGTGATATGTCTTGTTGTCTATATTGAATCAAGGGAATATCCAAGGGAGGTCTTGCTTATCCATAGGTGATATTTATCCAAAATAGAGGAATGGTGCATCTCATTTGCATCTATCCTCATTCTTACCATTAGAACTTGGTTTGGGTGATTTTCCAGGGTCATCTGTGCAGATTCCTAGTGGAGAGGCTTAGCGTTGTAAGATTCCATTTGGGACGAAGAGGAAAAACATAGTGGATCCATCGTTTTCCTCCTCAATCAGATCTTTGGGATATGTTCTTATTATAGTTCCCAAGATTACAGGAGATGTGTTTCATCATGTGAGAGTTGAGGTAGAAGGTGATGTTACCAAAAAAGGTACAGTTCCTCCATTAGGGAGGTTGGTTGATGCATGTGTTGGAACTTTAGACTCCATAGGAAAAAATGGATGTGAAGGATTGGGTGAGGTTTCAAGTGTAAAAGAAGAAGAAAGAGGTCAAATATGTTAAGCAAAATCCTACAGAGGTGAACATGGTGATGGGATCAGATATCAAGATGCATGATGTGGTGGTTTTATCAAAGAAATCTCTGGTAGGTAGTTTTTTTGTCATTGCATGAATGAGCAGTCACCCAGAAAATAGGTATTGGATGTTTGGAATCTCGTGTACGAATACCCACCAAAAACCAATTATTCTTGTGAGGGGGTGGATGAGATTTATGTTTAGCTTGGTAGAGGACACCAAGAAAATCAAGAAGGCTTTATGGAGATGGGATTCTACATTGTTGTATATGAATATTTGGTCTCCATTTTTTTATGCTTGTACGGAGAAAATGGGTTACACACCAACATGGGTGAAATTACCTAGATTACCCACTGAATTATGGACATATGACATATTCAAGGAAAATGGGAACAAGCTTGATTTTTTTCTTGGTGTTGACATGAGTTTTATGGACATTGGAATCATGGTGGTAGTGAAGATCTTGATTGGATTAGACCTCAAAGAAGGTTTGGCAGCCAAAATAATTATACAAAAAGATTCAGATATCCGCCATCAACAGTTGGATTATCTAGGAATTCTATTTATATGTGTGAGATGCCACCAATATGGCCATGTGGTGCAGTACTATGAGGCACCTTTTCGGAGGATCATGTGTGTAAAAATAATGTTTTCCCATTAGGTGTGTGTGCATCCTCAGCCTCAACAGATTTGCAGTTTTGGAAGGAAGAGGCCAAGTTCTGCCAGGAGATGTATCAATTGATACTAAAGTGAATAACAATGTGGCAAGGTCACTACAAAATGGGGGAGGATAATGCCCAACTAGAATGAAAACTTCTAAAAGTCGTTGATCAGAATCTGGACCAGGGGTCAAATTTTAGCCCAAAAATAAAAGTGTTCATAATTGCCTCACAACAAACAGGAGCATAGGCCTCTTCGTCATGAACCCAATGCACTTCGAACGGGGTCAAACGGACATCGGATGAGTGAGATATTGCATTCTGTTCGAAGTGTCAAACAGGGGAAAAAACTGCTAACTGTACAGTCCGTACATCTAAAGTGACATGATGCTGATGTGGCATGATGGTGACATGGAAAGCGTTGAGTGGAAATTTAATTGGCATACATGTGGACAAATGAGGTTTCGACATGTGGCATATTTTTGTTAAATGGTTTGGTGCCACGTGGCACCATGATTGGGTTTGGTGTTTAAAAATTTTATGGAGTCCGTGGGGATTGAACCCCAGACCTCCACACATGACTCAAAGCCTTAGCAATTGCTGCCATACCAATGCACCATTTTATATTTCTTATAATATAATCCTTTTCACTTTTATTTAAATGTGCCATGTTTTACTTTGGGAGTGGGGTCCGGGCTGGGGCTTAGCCCCAAACCCCGGTTGTATTTTGCCTACCATACGACCACCTCTTGGACTGCGCAGGGATTTCAAATGGATCTTTTCATGCCCGACACTTGGTGCATCCACACACAGCCACTTGTCACGCCCAAAGTGAAAGTTGCTAACAGTGCCTATTTCCACACTAGGACATGGCCTCATGGCCCCCCATGTGCCCAACACCTCTGTGATTCGGGGGCTTAGTTCCTTAACTGTTCGAAAAATTCATGCATTTTATGGGAATAGCGCTTGTGCTGGGTTTAGGCACAGGAAACGCCCAGAAGCCAGGTTACTCACACAGGAGGTGCGAATTGGTGAACCAGAGATAGCAAGCTTGAAGGAGAAAAATGGCAGGAGGCCTATCTTCTTCATCTTTTGGCCAAATGAGGTGTCAAAAATACCCAGCTAGGGGTTTTTGGATGTTCTGAATCCATTGGCATAGTTTTCAAAGGCATTTGGAGACTTCTTTTGTAGTTTTTTATACCTTGAAGTTTCAGGAGCTCCAGGGAGCCTAGGGCCACCATTGATGGAGGTCATGCTCAGATGAGCCCAAGTCTATTTTTTGTGACTGAATAGTCATTTTTGACTAATTGTTATGCTTTGAACACATTGGGATAGGTTTCAGAGTCATTTGAGGACTTTTACAGGTGTTTTTTCCACAATTAATCTCAGGGAAGCTCAAGGCCACATGTAGAAGAGGTCATGCCCAGATGAGCCATGGTTCGTTTTTAGAGTTCTATTAGTCATTTTTGGGGTTTTTATGTATTCTGAACCCAATGGTACAATCATTGAATCCATTGGAGTTGATCATAAGCTTGTAAAAGAATCTTTGAAAAACTAATCCCAGAGATCCTAGTCCATTGATGGAGGCTCAAGGAGATGTAGCCCAGTTGGGGGTGAACTCCTTTATCATCTTGTTTCTATTGTGAGTGTTTGTTGGTTATTACTTGCTTCAACTTATATTTTCTATTGTATTTATTTAAACAACATATTTAACCTTTTAAAAACCTCACACATAAACACCTAAAAGATGCATAAACTTGACACATAATTTATCTTGCACAACTAAGACATTGAGCAAGGTCCTGAAGTTTATTTTAATGGAGTAGAGGGTGATTGCATAGCAAAACAAGTCAGCCCCCTATTTTCAGATCAGGTGGTATCAGAGCTTAGTTTTTGCTCATGTGATTAGATTTAGTTGGTGGTATTATTGTGCAAGTTTTGTGTTGAAGTTTGATATCTTGCAAGGATGGAGGAAGCTTCAAACAGTAAGAGTTCTCATACATCTTCATCAGCCAAGTTCTTTGACAAAGATATGTTGGAGGAGTTTCTAACCATGAGAGATGTGGTGCAAGAGATGTGGGAAGATAGAAAGGAGAGCATTGTCCTTCAAGAGCAATTGATGGCCATCAAGGAGGAGAAGCACCAGCTTCTTGAAAAGTTGCATGAGATGGAGACTCAAATCCATGAGGCAAAGGAAACCCTTACCAAGTACATGCATGAACATGAGGTATGTAATGCTAGTTTTTCTTCAAATTCCTCTCAAGATGGATGCTTTGGTGTTTTTGAAAATCACACTAGAGGAATAGGGTCCAAGTTATTGTTAAAAATGGGCTATGAAGGTAAAGGGTTAGGCAATCATGCACAAGGCATTGTTGAGCCTATTGTTGTTGAGGAGAGGCCCAAGTATAGGGGTCTTGGATATGAACAGAAAGATGGAGAATATTCCAAAGCTGAGGAAACAAGGGAAACAGTTCCAAGAACAACTTTTGTTGAAAGTTCAATCCCTCAATGATGCAAAGTGTGTGTTCAAGATGAATGCACATGTGTGAAACAAGAGAGTTGTGACATCCATGAGGACAAAAACAATGTTGTCGGTATTCAAAAGAGAGCTAGTAACTCTTCAAATTCACCTCCTCAAGAAGGTGATAAAGGTGAATGTTCAAGAACTTTTGTTGCAAGTTCAATCCCTCAAGCATGCAAAGTATGTGTTCAAGATGAATGCAAATGTGTGAAACAAAAG
>ML776559.1:2444258-2461206 GCA_009831015.1 Picea engelmannii | reverse complement strand
ATTCGGTTGCTTTTGATTATGTTAAGCATGGTAAATTTGCATGTAAAAATGGAAGAAAAAGTCCATGTACATATTGTGGTTTAGATAACCATCATGTTTCAAGATGTTGGAAAAGATTGACCACATTCAGGAAACTTTCCAAGGAAAGGCAACTTGAAAAGAAGATGCAAAGATTTGCACTCACTGCCATAAGAGGGGTCATCTCATTGACCAATGTTGGACATTGCATCCAACCACTCATCCACAGCACGAGAAGCAGATGGATAAAGAGACTGGCAAGAATGGAAGAGGAGATTCCATCATCGATGTGAGTCAAGATGATTCACAAGAAGATGGTTTTCAGTAGAAAAAGTCACCATTGAATTGGCTTGGTAAGAAATGGTTAGATTTCTTGAGCAAGTAAGGCTTGCATTTCTTTGTTTGTAGATGCACATTTCAGCCTTATGTATTCATTTCTATTGAAAGTATGACAAGTTGCAGCAGTTTATCACAACTTGTATGATGCAAGTTTGCATGAGAATGCGATTCTTTTGAAAGCATTCTTGTTGTTGCACAACTTCGCCAGGAGAATGTAAAAGATGTGTATGATACTCACTTATTGCAGCCATTTATAGATTTTCATTTCAGCTCTTATGTACCCACATGTTTTTGGGGTTATGTACTTATGTTTGTACTTAAAGGAGAGTTGAAGAGCTATGCATATGCATGTGATTTTGTATGTGTAGACAATGAACTTTGTGATAGTTCATTATGAGTGACTCATGATTGTAACATGGTTGTGTATCATGAATTTCGACTTGTCATTTTGGGAATGTCGATATGTTTCAATTGAGTCTCGAGTTGTGCCGATGTTGTCTTGATGACTATGTTGTGTCGATCATGTTTTTCAACATATGTTTAGTCGATGGTGTTTGTCGACTTGTAAGTCGATATTGAGTACACCAAGATGTAGGAAAACTCCATGTACTTTGATGAAGTACAAGATGCAACCATTTTATTGAAGATAAAAATATTTTGTTGGCATCATTTTTAGTCTTGTACAAAATTTGTTTTCAAGATTGATGGTTTTCTTGGTTTGTGACAAGATGTCGCAGGAAAAATTTTGCAGCCATTGTAGAGCGGATTGTGTTGACACCAAAGAGTTAAAAAGAGGGACTTGATTCTCAGTGGGAAGGCTAGTAGTCTTCCAAGCAC
This sequence comes from Picea engelmannii, assembly GCA_009831015.1. NCBI lineage: Eukaryota > Viridiplantae > Streptophyta > Pinopsida > Pinales > Pinaceae > Picea > Picea engelmannii. The sequence continues at coordinate 2,460,012 of ML776559.1, read as the reverse complement.
AAAGAGAACAGTGGGTCAGCAGCAACCAGAGAACAGTGGTTGAGGGACATAGCCAGTTACAGTGCAAGGCATGTCAAGGTACCCAGGTGATTGCCAAAAAGACTTTTCAAGTAGAATCAATTGATAAAACTTGGAAGCAGAAGAGTATTGAAGCTCAGGCAGATAATCATCATCTTTTGTGGGTCCAAAATCCTTTCAGTGGGAAGGTGTGATCAGAATCTGGACCAGGGGTCAAATTTTAGCCCAAAAAACAAAGTGTTCAGAATTGCCTCAAAACAAACAGAAGCGTAGTCCTCATCATTACGAACCAAACGCACTTTGAATGGGGTCAAACGGGCATCGGATGACTGAGATATCACATTCTGTTCGATGTGCTAAACAAGCAAAAAAAAATGTTGACTATACAGTCCGTACAGCCTACGTGGCATGATGCTGATGTGACGTGATGGTGACGTGGAAAGTGCTGAGTGGACATTTAATTAGCATACATGTGGACGAATGAGGTTTCGACACATGGCATATTTTTGTTAAATGGTTTGGTGCCATGTGGCCCAGGCGTGGGCTGCCACGTGACACCGTGATTGAGTTTGGTGTTTAAAAATTTTCTGGAGTCCGTGGGGATCAAACCCCGGACCTCCACACATGAATCAAAGCCTTAGAAATTTCTGCCATACCAACATGCCACTTTATATTTCTTACAATATAACCCTTTGCACTTTTATTTAAATGTGCCATGTTTTACTTTGGGCGCGGGGTCCGGGCTGGGGCTTAGCCCCAGCCCCCGATTGTATTTCTCCTACCATACGACCACCTCTTGGAGTGCACAAGGATTTAAAACAGATTTTTCATGCCCGACACTTGGTGCATCCGCACGCAGCCACTTGTCATGCCCAAAGTGAAAGTTGCTAACGGTGCCTATTTTCACGTTGGGACATGGCCACATGGCCCCCCATGTGCCCAACACCTTCGTGATTAGGGGCTTAGTTCCTAACTGTTTGAAAAATTCACGCATTTTTTGGGAACGACGTGTTTGCTAGTTTTAGGCACAGGAAACACCCAGAAGCCAGGTTACTCACACAGGGGGTGCGAATTGGTGAACCAGAGATAGCAAGCTTGAAGGAAAAAAATGGCAGGAGGCCTATCTTCTTCATCTTTTGGCCAAATGAGGTGCCGAAAAAGACCAACTAGGGGTTTTTGGATGTTCTGAATCCATTTGGCACAGTTTTCAAAGGCATTTGGAGACTTATTTTGTAGGTTTTTCTACCTTGAAATTTCAGGAGCTCCAGGGAGCTTAGGGCCACCATTGATGGAGGTCATGCTCAGATGAGCCCAAGTCTATTTTTTGTGACTGAATAGTCATTTTTGACTAATTGTTATGCTCTGAACACATTGGGACAGGTTTTAGAGGCATTTGAGGACTTTTATAGGTGTTTTTTCCACAAGGAAGCTCAGGGAAGCTCAAGGCCACATGTAGAAGAGGTCATGCTCGGATGAGCCATGGTCCGTTTTTAGAGTTCTATTAGTTATTTTGGGGGTTTTTATGTATTATGAACCCAATGGTACAGTCAGTAAATCCATTGGAGTTGAGCAGTATCTTGTAAAATAATCTTTGACAAACTAATCCCAGAGAGCCTAATCCATTGATGGAGGCTCAAGGAGATGTAGCCCAGTTGGGGGTGAACTCCTTATCATCTTGTTTCTATTGTGAGTGTTTGTTGGTTATTACTTGTTGCAACTTATATTTGTTGTTGTATTCATTTAAACAACATATTTAACCCTTTAAAAACCTCACACATAAACACCTAAAAGATGCATAAACTTGACACATAATTTCTCTTGCACAACTAAGACATTGAGCAAGGTCTTGAAGTTTATTTTAATGGAGTAGAGGGTGCTTGCATAGCAAAACAAGTCAGCCCCCTATTTTTCAGATCAGTCCTAATAGAATTTCTAAAGTTGAAGGGGTTGTACCAAGGGGGCTGGTGACTTTAGAAAACAAAAGAACAAAGGTAAATGGGAGGTGTTGGAATTTTTACATTTCTCTAACACAAGATAAGGAAAAATCAGAGGTGAAGGATGGAAAGAAATAATCTCTTTTCAGAGTTCTTAGAGAAAATTTCCTTGGGGGGTTAAACCACGATTTTCCTCTCTCTCAATTGTCGAGGGCTAGGGAACTCCTAAAAAAAATTGGCCCCGAAGCAGCTAGTGGATATCCATCGGCTAGATGTCATTATTTTGTAGGAATCCATGGGAGAGGGTTGTAATTTTGTGCCAGTTTTGGAAAAAATATTCGGGTCGATATATTAAGGGTTGTGTGGGAGTCTAGGACCTCAGGAAAAGTGTTAGCGACTTTAAACACTACCCACATTTCCCTAATACCAAAAAATGATAACCTAGAATATTTTGAGGAATTTGGACTAATCTCTCTTTATAATTGTATATATAATAAGATCGTCGTCAAGATTACTGCTAGGATCGTAAAAAGACTACTCTTAAGAGTTATTTCCAATGAACAATTCAACTTTTTAGAGGGAAGACAAATTCATGAGGTAGTGGGAGTGGCCCAGGAGGGGGTACATTCAATGAAAACTAAACTATTATATTCTAGAGTTATCAAAATAGATATTTCAAAGGCCTATGACATGATCAGATTGTTGTATTTAAGAATGATGATGATCCATGTTGGTTTTGAGCTCTCCTTAAATTGGGTAATGACATGTATTACCTCAATGTCCTTCTTTGTTATTATTGATGGCTTGGCTTCATCTTTCTTTAGTCCTAGCAGGGGCCTCATACAAGGATGTCTATTGTCCTCTTTAATCTTCCTTATTGTGGCTAAAGGACTTAGTACGGCTCTTGTGGATGCAAAAAGAACAAGAACTTTAAAGGGTATATGGGTGGGTAGGACCCTGTTTGTATCCCACTACCCCCTATTTGTTGATGACATTCTGCTATTTTGTGATGGATATAGGAGGGATTCCCTAAAACTCTATGAGATATTGAAGTTGTATTGCACAACGACTAGGATGCAGGTGAATGTTGGAAAATCAACCATGTCAAGTATGTGGATTAATGAGGAGGATGCATATCGACATATATATACTGGTATATATATTGAATACATATCATATATATTCACATATTATATATACTGACATGTTATATATATATATATATATATATATATATATATATATATCATGTAGGTATGTATACCGACATACTATGTTGGTATATATACCGACATATTATGTTGATATATATACTAGTATATATATCGACATATTATGTAGGTATATGTGTTGGTATTATACTAGTATATATACCATTATATATATCAACATGTTATGTAGGTTTATACTAGGTGTATGTGTCAGTATATATACCAACATATTATGTCAGTATATATAATAGTATACGTATCAACATATATGTATTGGTATATATATTAAATACATATTATATATATATATATATATATATATATATATATATATATATATATATATATATATATATATATATATATATATATATATATATATATAATGTTGGTATATATGTACTAGCATATATATATTGAATAAATATAATGTCAATCTACTAGTGTAGGTCCTCATTGGGCATGCTTGGAAAATCAGGAAAGAAAAACCAATCCTAAGTCAATTGATAGGAAAATGTACCCATCAATTTTCGATCATTTCACATGTTTTGAAGACGTGAGAAAACATGTAGTTAATATTTTAAGCAGTCGCAATTTAGTCTTTATCACTTTCTCCATTGTTTTCATCACACTAGTTCTCGGGATTTAGATAATATTGTATTGAATTTTCAATGTACAATGGAGATGATATTTGAAATGGTTAACATTTTTTTTTTCATTTTTTAATATTATATTAAAGATAAGTCAAGATTTAGAAAATGCACCAAATTTTGTTAACACATTTATCACTAAAAAAACGATTTATCACTCATAAGTAGATGATTGGTTTTTCTATCTCCAAGTTGAATGTTATTTCATATCATCCTTGTCAATATTCTTTAAAACATAATGAAACCATAAATCATGAAGTTTCTTGAATTAGTAATGACATTACTAATGAAGAATAACCCCCTAAACTTGTTAATGTGCCCACCATGGGTGATTCTCAATATAAGAAAGGCTCCTATGACTAATCTCCCACTAACATTAAGTAATCCATTTAATACATAAAACGTTGCAATCTATCTAGTACCTAAAACAATGTGTTGCAAAGCCTTGACACTAAGATTCTAAAATTTGAAAGACTTGATATGATTTGTCCCGTGAGTTTAACTTAGTTCATTCAAATCATATACCAATTGAGAGGATCCAACAATTAATTTTAATATATAGTCTTCGTAAGTTGAACTTTCATAGCCCAATATATTCTTAGAAAGATCGATTGTACAAACTATGGTAACCAAATATGAATGCATAAATCTAAAAATTGTATGTGTATATTACTTCCATCTTTTTGTTTTCTAAAAAAACTTACACAGATAATGAATCTAATAGATGAAATGAAAAAATGGATGAATCACCTATATGGTATGTGGTATTTTGATCTCTTATTTTGGGATGCATCTTTCCTTTTCTAAGATTCCTTTCCAAGGAGTGTTGCATTATGACTAAATTAAAACCGTTTGACATCACCTATTTTGCTATATACAATTATCAAAACTTAATAAGATTATATTTGGAACCTTACCATTCAACATCATTGCTTATTAGCAAATAATGTTTTTATTTGTCCATTTTCCCTTATTGAAATCTCTAACTTCACATTGTGTCATTGTGTTGGAAGTTTGATTTCAACATTATATGAAATTTTGCATTGTGTTAGAAGTTTAATTTCCTATATTATATGGGTTTAACTTTGCATTGTGTTAGAAGTTTAATTTCCTATATTATATGGGTTTAACTTTATATATTTTTATGAATAATAAGTTATTATATAGTTTTTTTGTTTGATGAATTTCTTTTATAAACTTAATAGAAGTTTTGAGCAACTATTAAAATTACAAGTTTTAATTATTGAAATTCAAGATAAAATTGTTTCAATGAAAATGAATTTAAGATTTCATATACAATAGAAGAATTTTATTATCAAAATGGAAATATTTCATTATAAAGTTTAATCAAATAACCTACAACTAACATATCAATCAATTCCAATATTTCTATTATATCTTTGCTAATATAAATAGTAAATTCTTCAATTAAAAATATGTATTTATCATTAAAAGAAATTAACCAATAATAATTTTATTTTACCATTTCCCCTTATTGAAGTCTCTAATTTGGCATTGTGTTAATTTCAATATTGTATGAAATTTTGTAATGTGTTAGAAGTTTAATTTCCTATATTATATGAGTTGAACTTTATATATTTTTATGAAGAATAGGTTATCATATATATATTTTTTGTTCAGTGAGTTTTTTAATAAATTTAATAAAGATTTTGACTAACTGTTAAAATTAGAAATTTTAATTATTGAAATTTAATATAAAATTGTTTCAATGAAAGTGAATTTAAGATTTGATCTACAATACAAAAAAAAATTAAATTACAAAATTTTGTTATCAAAATGGAGATTTTTCATTATAAAATTTAATCAAATACCATACAACTAACATACCAATATGTACAAATATCTCTATTATATCTTTGTGAATATAAATAATAAATTATTCAATTAAAAATATTTATTTATCATTAAAAAAAATGTATCCAAAGTGATTGATTAAAACCTTCCATTCCAAGTAAAATATAACATGGAGTCTCCTCACCATGAAGAGTTTAATGTACTTTGAAAGCTTCCAACATAGAACAAAATGGTGGAAATGTTGGTAAGAGGTTGGAGGTAACTATTCACAAGATGAGTTTACTATATTTTAAATGCACAGAAAAGAGAATATAATAGTGGTAGTGTTGGTAAGAGGTTGGATGTAACTATTCACAAATTTGATCATGAGACAAAAATCCTAACACTGGCATAGTGATGTGAAGCCATTCCATTATTTAGAGAATTACATATTTACATGTATGAAAACTATTCTCTTTCAAAAATCAGACCAAAGAGATCCTTCCTCTGAATTGTGCTCCTCTACCTTTACTTCATCAACACTAAATAGAGGAGTGGACAGAAGCTCTGYAGAAGAGATTTCACCCATCTGTAAATAAGTTKTAAGAATGGAACAAGTCRTCCTTCACCGCTACACACTCACCAACATTGACAMTTGCTTTCTTTAGGTCTGAGCATATTTTTGTTGATAGTTGATGTGAAGAGGAGGTGGTTGGATGTTCATTACTTACTGGAAGGTTTCTTGGTTTTCTCCTTTCTCCTTTATTGTCAGCATGGGGCCTTTCTTCAATATCCYGATCTTGATCAATATGTAAAGAAGAAAATTCATCCACAGTCTCAAGAAATATTTTTATCTCAAGATCATCCTCAAAAACCTTCTAATGTTTGACATTGTCAGGAATAGAGGGTCTATACATTACTTCCACATCATACTTGATTTTGGGGGGCAAAGGAACCCTAAACTTACTTGCTGAGATAGCCAAGGAATCTACCATAGTGTTGTCCTCTCTTAGAACAAATGCGATATTAAAATCCAAGAAGAAACTATCAACAAGATCCCAGACTTCATTTATGTAGGTCCTCAAACTGGGGTGTTTAGCTTGATACAGATTTTTTACTTGATGAACAATTAACTCAGCATCTCCAAACACTGCTAGCTCTTCAATCTTCATGTCTTTGGCAACCCTCAAACCCAAAACAAGATCCTCATATTCTGCCACATTGTTTGTTGTTTCAAATTCAAGCTTGTAAAACAGAGATATGGTCTTTTGGGCAGGGGAAATAAAGACTACCCCAACACCAACACTCTCCCTAGAAAAGGCTCCATCAAAAAACATCTTCCAAACAGAGGTATTGGGAGGAGGATTTTCACAAGAGGTAATAGGCTGCTTTCTGATTTCAATAGGTGTTTGAGGAGCATCAGTGAGTTGTATCAGTATCAATTGCAAAACTGGGGTGATTGGTAGGATTTTCTTCATCACTGATAATGTAAGCAAGTTGTGCTTCCCTATAAAGCCTTCTATGTCCCCCTCCAAACACAGGAATGGTGGCATACGAGAGATCCATATGCGAATTTCCCCCTATCCTTTTGATCCAATATCTAGATAAGAGAATCCCAAACTTAGGGGGGACATCATCCACCACAATATCCATGACCACACTTTTCATTGGCAATTGGAACAAGGAAACAACCAGGTCTTTAATAACGCCAAGACACTTCACTTTCCTAGAATCAAATGAGTATAGGTCATGGTAGGTTCTTGTAACCTCCAACCCAATCTCATCCATGACAGTATTAGGCATGAGATTATGAGATGCTCCTGAATCCATCAAACAATTGTGTAGCACTTTATCATGAATATTCAACGATGTGTAGAAAGGAGGGGAAGAGTCATCCATATCCTCTACCGAAGGTCCCAGTATAACAACTGGTTTTTCATCTTGGAGGTTGACTGAATATGTGGGATAAGATGAAGGTTCAAGCTACAACATTTTGGAAAGGTACCTTTTGAAGTCCTCATTCTTAACTAGCTCCAAAAAAGGTACAGGGATTTTAATTTTTTGAATCTCATTTTCAAAGCTAAAAGAGGAGGGAGGCTTCAAAATCTCGTTAACTTATGGGGTAGGTCTATTAACCACTACCTAGGGGTCTTATGCCTATTTTTCTTTGTTGCTAGTTGCCACAACCTTAACAGGATTCTCTGTTCTAGTAGGCTGATCAGAAATGTCAGGCTTCCCCTCTTTCTTCTTTGACCTTAGGTTGTATCTATTTGTATTTCCACTGGTCCTTTCCCCTTTGATCAGCTCATTTAGTTGGCCATCTATGAGAGACTCTTCATATGAAGATTGGGTTAAACGAGGAGATGAAGAGGTGTCACCAAGACAATGGATTTCAGGATCAACATCTTCTTCCACTCCTTCTTCATCAGTAACCAAGTTATTTTGGAGAGGGGATTGGATTTTTTATCATCCCTATCCCTATTTCTTTGATTTCTTTGGATGATCTGAGGGGAATTATTGGGTCTTCTAAAATTACCCCTATTATCAACATTATGGGTGTTCCTATAGCTCCTCTTTCCTTCAAGTTTCATTTTCTCCATTTCTGCAAAAAGTGATTTTACTAGTTTTGTCAACTCATCCAATTGAGGGTGGGAAGTAGAGGAATTAGAGGTTGAAACTTCTGCCCTACCTTTTCTTTTGTCTCTATCAGCTTTACTCCTAAGTTTTTCAGCTGCCAATATATTAGACTCTACTCGAAGGGATGCATCTTGCATATGAGCTAAAGAGGTAGTTCTTCTTTCTCTCAACAAGAGGCAAAATTAGAGTCAAAAGCGTTGGCATAAGTAATCTTGGCAGAGGTTTCTGTAAGCTTTATTTCAGTGGGAATATTATTATACATTTTATTAAATCTCTTTGAGAAGTTTGAAACAGATTCCCTCTGTTTCCTCTTAAGTGACCCAAATTCTGTAATATAATAAAGAAAATATTTTTTATCCACCCAATGCCTCAAGAATGAATCATCCAAAGCTTGAATCCCATAAATAGATCCATGATTTGAACCCCTAAACCATTTCCTAGCCTCACCATCAAGGATCTGTACAAAAACTCTCATCCACACATCTTCATTTTCAATGTTAAGATTATTTGCATAACTATAAAAAGTTGAAAGGTGTTCTTCTACAGTTATGTCTTCCTCCCTTGTGAACTTGGGCATGTACTTAAGGTAGTCTCCAACCGGGAGAGCATACATAGGCTAAGGTAAAATAAGAGGGGCATACCTAGCAACCATTATGGCATCCATCATGTTTCTAGGAAGATTAGCACCTGCCATTGGGATGTGAAGTGTAGGAGAACCAATGGGAGATGGAGTTTGGACAGGTAGGACTGCAGGTGTGTTTCTAGGGGAAAGGGGAAGCAGTTGAGTGTTGGATGAGAATGGTATAGGATTCAAAGGAAAATAATTTTCCCCCTCTTTAGTTACAACAACTTTGATAGGAGGAGTAGGAAAACCCAAAGTGGGAAAATATTCTAAGCTCCTGGGTCTAAACCACTTTACAATATCAGGGGAAACAGGGGTTTCAAAACTTTATGCTTCCAAGTTAAGACTAGAAGGGGGGAGTTCAACAGGAAATATTTCAAAATCTAAACTTCTGGAAACTCCAGTAGATGGTATAAAAGGAGAACTGGATACAGCTACTGGAGTTTTAAAAGAAGAATCGTGTAAATTACTAGAATCACCTGGTACAGCGGCTGAAAGTCCTTCTTGAGAGGTATTTCCTTTCTTGATAATATTCTCTGGGTCAGCTTCAGGTGTTTCCATAGGTAGTTGTGGATTTGACCTCGTGTGTCTACCTTTAGGAGCCACAACTGAAACAGTGGAGTCGCTAGGTGCAAGTTGCAATCTTCAAGGTACTAATTTCTTATGCACCTTCAGAATCAGAATTTCTTTGTCATTCAATCCCAGGGAAATGTATTCAATTTGTTCCCTGACAACGATGCCAAGAATGTTGGTGATGAGAGTCACCCTCAGATTGCAGGAGGATAAGCCCAACACCCATCAGAATGTTTTGTGGAGGTAGGTTTATAAATGGAGGTCAAATGACAAAGCTCAGTACAAGAATTTTTTAACACGGAAACTGGACAAGCAATGCATAAGGAAATGAGGTCCTCATTAACTTCAGTCAGTGGTTAAGGGTAAAGATGAGGAGAAGGAAGACTTAGTGAGAAAGGTGGACAAGTCTTCCATGAGCATCCAGCCTTCAAGCAACTTGGTGAAGAAAAACTCAAGAACAAGAGCACTCTTGAACTCAAGTTTAAGATACTGAAATATATCACAACAGTATTATAATCAAACCTCCATTACAATACAACTACAACAACTCGTTTGGATCATCCACGCACGAGCATTTCAGCATAAGAGGAAACAAGACAATGAAATAAAATACTAAAACAGGTCACAACTGCATTATAATCAAACCTCCATTACAATACAACTACAACACCTTGTTTGGATCTTCCATGCACGAGTGTTTTAGCACAAAAGTAGACATGATGATGAAATAAGTTGACTTCTATTAATGAGAAAGTCTCAGGTCTCATACATAACCAGAGAACAACTCTGGTATCAAAATATTACAAAATAGGAAGCTCTTCTCAACCATTTGACCATAACAAAATCTTGAACTAATCTATTTATACTCAAATCAGTGGACAACCACTAGGAGATTCATCTAGCCATCTCGTCCAAGGCTTTTCGTCTGTGCATCCTCCAGTCAGATTGTGCTTGTATCCTTTTGTCAGATGCAAGCTCGGATCATTATGGGCTTGCAAGAAGAAACCATCCAACCTGGTACCCAGGGTTGATAGTTATTCTCCTCGACCAGAGCTTCCATGCCTTCTATTTATGGAGTGAAACGAGGTTTCAACTACCAGTGCTCGTTCATTAACTGAATTCTCCTCGGGATTGGGGCGTGGCTTGACGAATAGGGGGCGACCACATGCTATTGTTGGATTCGGCGCTAGACGAACATGTGATTTCAGGGCCATTGAAAATGGTTTGGACCCACACCGCTTTTGGGACTGAAACTCACCACCTTCCACCACGTAGCTCTCCCACAATATCGTGGTTTGGATTTCGGCCCGCTCAAGGAATTTTAATGCCTGAGCATGTTGCAGCACCAAAATGACTTGTGGTTGTTGATTTGGTCGCGATCTGCGATCTGGGTGCACCTGTTATTTTAGCGCCCCCGCCAAAGCTTTATCCGTCTGCCAACTGCTTTTAGAGATGACACTAAATCCAAATGCATAGGGGATCTCTGTCGTGGAAAACTGCACCCGCCTATTCACCTGTGCTCATGAATGTCACCTGTGACCCTTGACAACTTCATGTCATAACATATACTACTTCCATCTTCTTCTTTTTTCTAAAAAAACATACACAGATAATGAATCTAATAGATGAAAAGAAAAAATGGATGAATCACCTATATGGTATGTGGTATTTTGATCTCTTCTTTTGGGATGCATCTTTACTTTTCTAGGATTCCTTTCCAAGGAGTGTTGCATTATGATAAATTAAAACCATTTGACATCACCTATTTTGCTATATACAACCATCAAGATAAGATTTTATTTGGAACCTTTACCATTCAACTTCATTGCTTATTAGCCAATAATGATTTTATTTGTCCATTTCCCCTTATTGAAATCTCTAACTTCACATTGTGTTGGAAGTTTGATTTCATTATTATATGAAATTTTGGATTGTGTTAGAAGTTTAATTTCCTATATTATATGGGTTTAACTTTATATATTTTTATGAAGAATAAGTTATCATATAGTTTTTTTGTTTGATGAATTTCTTTTATAAACTTAATAGAAGTTTTAAGCAACTATTAAGATTACAAGTTTTAATTACTGAAATTCAAGGTAAAATTGTTTCAATGAAAATGAATTTAAGATTTCATATACAATATAAGAATTTTATTATCAAAATAAAAATATTTCATTATAAAGTTTAATCAAATAACCTACAACCAACATATCAATCTATTCAAATATTTCTATTATATCTTTGCTAATATAAATAGTAAATACTTCAATTAAAAATATTTATTTATCATTAAAAGAAATTAGTCAATAATGATTTTATTTTACCATTTCCCCTTATTGAAGTCTCTAATTTGACATTGTGTTGAAAGTTTAATTTCAGTATTATATGAAATTTTGCATTGTGTTAGAAGTTTAATTTCCTATATTATATGAGTTGAACTTTATATATTTTTATGAAGAATAAATTATTATATATTTTTTTTGTTTAGTGAGTTTTTTTTATATTTTCAATAGAGATTTTGACTAACTGTTAAAATTATAAATTTTAATTATTAAAATTTAATATAAAATTGTTTTAATGAAAATGAGTTTAAGGTTTGATCTACATAACAAGAATTTTCTAAATTACAAAATTTTGTTATCAAAATAAATATTTTTCATTATAAAATTTAATCAAATACTATACAACTAACATACCAATATGTACAAATATTTCTAATATATTTTTGTGAATATAAATAATAAATTCTTCAATTAAAAATATTTATTTATCATTAAAAAAAATTATCCAAAATAATTGGTTAAAACCTTTCATTCCAAGTAAAATATAGCATGGAGTCTCCTCACCATGAAGAGTTTAATGTACTTTAAAAGCTTCCAATGGTGGAAATGTTGAAGTTGGATGTAACTATTCACAAGATGAGTTTACTATATTTTAAATGCACAGAAAAGAGAATAGAATAGTGGTAGTGTTGGTAAGAGGTTGGATGTAACTATTCACAAATTTGATTGTGAGAGGAAAATTCTAACACTGGCATAGTGACGTGCAGCTATTTAAAGGATTACATATTTACATGTATGAAGATTATTCTCTTTCAAAAATCAGACCAAAGAAATCAGACCAAAGAGATCCTTCCTATGATTTGTGCTCAAAAATCAGACCAAAGAAATCCTTCCTCTGATTTGTGCTCCCCTACCTTTACTTCATGAACACTAAATAGAGGAGTGGGTGAAAGCTCTGCATCCATAAATAAGTTGTAAGAATGGAACAAGTCGTCCTCCACCGCTACACACTCACCAACATTGACACTTGCTTTCTTTAGGTCTGAGCATATTTTTTTTGATAGTTGATGTGAAGAGGAGGTGGTTGGATGCTCATTACTTACTGGAAGGTTTCTTGGGTTTCTCCTTTATTGGCGTCGTTGGACTTTTCAAAGTTCCCTGCACTTGTAGATGCAAAAGAGAATGCAACAACCACTTCTGTAGTGGCAACCTGAACGTGGCACGAAGATGAAGAATGGCAATAGTAGCTTCTTCTATCATGGTACCCTCACGGCTCGTCTTTCGCCTGCAATGAGATTTGATCAATCTCTCTCTACAAGTCCATTCAAATTGAAATCACACAAAGCGAGCAAGCAAATTCAATGTTAAATTATGGTGCTTTGAGGAAATTCAAAATTTAAACTCAACTTTGATGGCATCCATCAAAATTGTATGAGTTAATTAGCATCCATCCATCAGGTTGGGGTCATTGATCCATGGGTTTGACAAGACGGTGGGCATGCATAATTGACATGTACATTCGCATCAAGCTGACTCCATACCATCCACAGTTTGACTGTCGAAAAGTGTTTGCCAGAAAGACGCTATACACACATGCCGACAGTGGAAGGCTCTTTAAGGTGAATCGGTGTGTGTGTCATATTCTCCTGTAGTGGGATGGGGTATATGCATGGCCATCCGGTCTGCAGTCTTTAAGACTCCCTGGGTGGATAGTGTTCTCCCTTTGTCATGCATTGAGAGGTGCTTTCTTGATGAAGCAATCCAAAGTTGCAACATTGATCAATTGCAAGAATATAGGGCCCCATCAAAAATGTTTTCATATTCCAGTGATATTCGAGAAGTGAAGAAGATGTTGTGAGGTACCCTTGATCAATTCATTAAATTTCTGATTTATTTTAGTTTTTTGTTAAATCTTATTATCTTTTTCTCATTTTGAATTTAGACTCTTGACCACTTGTCAATTTCCAAGTCTTTGATGGCAAAACTTTGGCAATGATATCCTTTAAGCTCAGGCAACGCAAGGCATAGGAGAATGTTCTTACTTCCCGTGCCCATTTCTTATCATCTTCGAACTCACATCATATATAGGATATTGTATACATTAAATTTTGGACATATATTGATAATCTACATGGTATGGACTTGGATTTATTTAATGTCAATGAAAATTTCTCTCTTTTTAATAAAAAAGTGTTTCTTTTTCTGAACTTGTTGGGTTTTTGTCAGAGTTTTTTCCTTTCCGAGTCAAACTCTTAGCTCTTCTACCTTGTCAAGTATTTTGTTGAGTTGAGTATGGTAACATTGGGCTCAAGAGGGTTTGTGCTAGAAAGGAAAATTACGTTTGGTGAACTCATTGAACTGAGAAAAGTTATCTAGTCATCTGGCTGTACTTGCATCTCTTCTATAGGAGAGATTTATAAATGTTTATATGAATGCGGAGAGACTTAGACCTCCCAGGAGAATGCACTCATGGATCTTTGCAATCTAGTCCCTTTCATTATTAGTTATTGTTTATCTTTAACATAATTTATGATCTATCATGTATGACACCCCCACACATACACCTAAGCAACTTTATCATGTATGACACCCCACACATACACCTAAGCAACTTTCTCAATGTTTGGTTCCTTACTCTAAATTAGGTATACAAAGATACATTTTGTGATATATAGTTCAATTGTTGTGAACTTTGTAAGATTTTCCAAAATCAATGTCTTCTTTGTATTATTGACTAATTTGTTCCAAGGAATTAAGGTGTGTAAGATGGCTTCAATGCCTATTTCATAACCAAGGGTATATTCTATTGGATATTTTCCATTGGTATATATTTTCTTTAGAAAGAATAGAAGTTTACTAAAAAGTCTAACCCATTGAGGTGGCATTGATTCGTAGTTAAATGGGAAGAGAGGGTTCATGTTCGACCAATTACATTTATGCTAGATCTACCAAGCCCACTACAAAATGTTGCCTTAAAAGGAAGAACATGCTAAAATAAGAATGTATGACACATCCAAGTTTGTTGATGCTATAAGGGAAACGCATCATATGAGTATAGTGTTCGCACATCAAGTGTTTGCCTAATAATTTCAATCTTGAACTGTCTGAGAAGATTGTCCAAATTATCTAATTTGATATAACATAAAATGTCCTGTTTCAAGACGTCATCTCACCATGCTAACATTTTTTATTATTAAGTTGCCACACAGTAGATCCCAGAAGACTAGAGCATGCAAGACAAATAATATCCAAGTTAAAGTTTCAAACTTCGGTCAAGGCATATGAAGTTGTTTGTAGTTATCCTGTATGGTAGTGTTTGAAGCTTATTTGTACAGAGGGTGCCTAATGATCATGCGAATCCCCATTCAAAATCAAATAAATCATATTTCATTAGCATCACCAATAATCCCCACAAGAACATGATCCATCTTTGAAATGATGGAAACGATTTAAATCCTTCACAATAATCTCTCTGCTGACAATCTTGGAAATGAACTTAGCAGCAGTGTGGCAGTTGTTGTAATTTGCAAGTGCGGAAACACAAATTACCATAAGACAATCAATACAAATGCAAACAAAGAAGAACACAGCAATTTACGTGGTTCACCCAAATGTTGGGCTACGTCCACCAAGCATAGGTATCGGTCATCTTATTATTTAGCTAATGGAGATTACTGACAGGTTTCACTCCTCTCAGACACACTCACAGCCTCTACGGGCATACAAATTTATAGCAATATATTAGAAACTGACTATTAAATGTAATCTCATCCATATTTTAACTTAGGTGCATTGGTTACAACCAATCCTGATTTGATCTCACCTGTATTCTAACTTGGTTGCATTTGTTACAACCAATCCTGGTTTATAGGATCTAGAATCCTATTCACGGATGAGCTTTGTTGTCACCGTTTCCAACAATCTCCACCTTGACAACAAATAACCTGATACCTTGCTCCTGCTTCTGTTCATCACCTTTTCTGCAAGCCAAGAGAAGCCAAGCACCATTGTAGCTTCTCTAACAGTACTGGTT
>ML776559.1:2426211-2441607 GCA_009831015.1 Picea engelmannii | reverse complement strand
CTATGAAGGCACATGTGGTTTGAAGCACCAGAATCTAATAGCCAATGTTGATCATGACGTGAACCAGTATTAATTGATAAAACTTCATCAACTATACCTGAACCTGTTGCTGAACCTGTTTCGGTTGCATTTGCTTCCTTCGTTCCTTTTGAGGGTCTTCTTTGGAGGTTTGGTGTCGCTTCCAACAGTCCTTCTTCAGGTGTCCCGATTTTCCACAAAACCAACACTTGAGCTTGCTCTTTCTGCCTTTTGATTTTGATCGAGAGAAATCCCTCTGACCCTGTCCTCTTTCTTTTGGTTTGCCTCTAACCACCAATGCCTCAGATGTAGAGGTTTCTTGATTTGATTTCCTCCTTGTTTCCTCAGATAGTAAAGCTCCAACAGTATCATCAATGAGAGGTTGGCGCTCCCTTTAGTTGGTAAGGTGAGCGTTGGCTCCCCTCACAGCGCTCCCTTTGAAAAACAACGAAATTTCATATAACAGCGCGCCCTTCGACTTGGTCTCCAACGCCGACGCGCTCCGTTAACCTGTTGCCCAGCGCCGGCGCCCCTGTGCAAGTAAAAAACGAATTTTAACAGTGACTCTTCCCGGCTGCGTCCTCCTCAGCTCCTCAGCTCCTGAGCTCTGATACCACTTGTTGTAATTTGCAAGTGCGGAAACACAAATTACCATAAGACAATCAATACAAATGCAAACAAAGAAGAACACAACAATTTACGTGGTTCACCCAAATGTTGAGCTACGTCCACCAAGCATAGGTATCGGTCATCTTATTATTCAGCTAATGGAGATTACAGACAGGTTTCACTCCTCTCAGACACACTCACAGCCTCTACGGGCATACAAATTTATAGCAATATATTAGAAACTGACTATTAAATGTAATCTCATCCATATTTTAACTTAGGTGCATTGGTTACAACCAATCCTGATTTGATCTCAACCGTATTCTAACTTGGTTGCATTTGTTACAACCAATCCTGGTTTATAGGATCTAGAATCCTATTCACGGATGAGCTTTGTTGTCACTGTTTCCAACAGCAGTCACCACATACACGGAGGTTTTTTGTAATACGGATAGGAGTTCCAGGACTTGTGTTGATAAAAACAAAAGCAATAGCCAGCTTCTCACTATGACTGAAGAGCATGTGCTCCTTAACCTCTTCCTCGACATCATGCAACACAAAGTTGGTGTCAGGCACATACCCTGCCTCTTTCATCTGTCCAGCCCATGTATTTAATGTTGTATAAATCTTATCAGATTGGGGATGTGATCTGTCTCCAACAACAAACGATTGAATTCTACCATCCATCTCAACCCAGCTGCATCCTGGTTTCTTTTTCACCCCCCTGTCTTTCATCAATGCTCTCACCTTTGACGAGTCATTCCACCTACCAGCTGCAGCATAGATATTAGACAGTAATGTATAATATCCTGCGTTTTCAGGCTCCAAGTCAAATAAGCGTTTGGCTGCAAGTTCCCCTAGCTCAAGATTATAGTGAATTCTGCAGGCACCAAGCAAGGCCCCCCACACACTAGCAGCAGGTTCTAATGGCATCTTTTTAACAAAGTCCCATGCCTCGTCTAAATGCCCTGCACGGCCCAGAAGATCAACCATGCAGGCATAGTGTTCCACCAGGGGTGTGATCCCATAATTCTGACTCATGCAACCAAAGTATTGCCAACCTTCATCCACCAGTCCAGCATGACTGCACGTGGACAAAACCGAAACATAAGTGACATGATTTGGCTTTGTGCCTGTCTGTTGCATATGCTCAAAAAGCACTAGTGCATCGTTGCCATGCCCATTTATTCCATACCCTGCAATCATTGCACTCCATGTGATTACATCTCTCTCCAACATTTTATCAAACGCTTGCCGTGCAAGCTCTATACTCCCACACTTCGCATACATATTGATAAGTGAATTCCCCACCGCAACATCCACCTCATACCCACTCTGAATTATGTTTTCATGGATCCATCGACCCTGTTGTAGAGCGCCTAAACCTGCACATGCCTGGATCACAGTCAGCATGGTGACTGAATTTGGCATCACACTCTCAAGTTGCATCTGCTTGAACAGTGCCAAGGCCTCTTCCGCAAATCCATTCTGCTCATACCCGGCAATCATGGCATTCCAAGACACCACATCTCTTTTGTGCATTTTGCCAAACAACTGCCATGCAATCTCTATTCTCCCGCATTTTGCATACATAGCTACAAGGGAATTTCCCACAAAGACATTCGACTCAAACCCATTACAAAGCACATAGTCATGAATGCGTTTGCCTTGTTGCAGATCCTCCAATTGGGCACAGGTATGGAGCGCAATCACCGTAGTAACCGCATTCGGCTTTACGCCTGCAAGCTGCATTTGATAAAACAGAGCCATGGCCTCGTCGGCATACCCACTCTGAGCATACCCGCCAATCATGGCACTCCATAAGACAACATCTCGTTCAGTCGTTTTGTTAAACACTTGGCGTGCATACTCTAAATTCCCGCATCTAGCATACATATTTATCAGAGCAACTGCTACATAAAGATCTGATTCCAACCCAATCCTAATGATCCTGTCATGGATCTCCCTGCCTGCTTGCAGAGCTGAAAATGCAGCACATGCTTTGAGTAAATATGGATAAGTAAACTTGTCTGGCTGTATGCCCGCTTGCCGCATTTCGTAATATAGTCTTAGCGCCTCTTCCCATGGCCCGTTCTTGGCATACCCTCTGATCATCACATTCCACAAGAAAACTTTTCTATCCAAGATTTTGTCAAACAGTTGGCGTGCATCCTCCATATAACCGAACATGGCATACATGCTTACCAATTTGGCGAGCAAAAAGATATTTTGGTTTAGCTCGTTTCTGAGCATGTGGGCATGGGCTTGCTTGATTTGTTTCAAGTGTGTACAGGCCTGCAAGAAAGAAGCGTAGGCATAGGTGTTGGTTATAGCATTTGAATCCTTCAGTAGGGCTCTGCTGCATAGAGTGTTGAGGTCGTTCTCCTGAGATTTCCGTTGTTGTTTTTCTGTAGTATGTGCTTTAACAGCAGCATAAATGGAGGTCGTTTGATGCAGAAATCCATCACTAATATGAACAGTTGTGGGTTTGAGAAAATGGTTGTAATCTGTGTGTTTACAGCAGCCATTGTTGCAAGGAAATGGCTGAGTGAATTGAAATTCGGCTGTTGCCATGGCTGTGTTTATTCGTTATTCCAAAAGCATCAGAGCCAATTAGCTATAACAGGATTTTTTTTCAAATTTGAGTTGGCGAAATTAGGCACACATGTTCTGGTTGGATTACGTCTGCACGGATATGATAGATCTCTGGTTGTCTATGAAGGTAAAAAGGAGTTATCAGAAGTGGCTGTATTGAATGTTGATAGTGAGAGATTTAGACACCATGGAATCTTACATACCACAGAATTTGATGGTGTACTATCTTATAATTCAAGATGGTTAAACCATAGGTTGCTCTATGGAAGCTCAGTGCATTGTGGATGTCAAGAAGCATAACACCAGTCACAAGGCATGTGAAAAGAAAACAGAAGTATAATTTTGAAAAGCTTAGATGTTGAAATGAAAGAGGTTTTTTTTTTTATAGGTAAAAGGGCGAGGAGAGCATAAATATCGACACTAAAATGCAAGTGGGGAATATTGGGAATGTTCCACTAACCCAACAATCATGGGTGGAAATATGACTCATGGATTTCTTTGTGGCATATGTCTCACTAATTAAACAATATTTGTTTAAAATTTGGTCAGAAATTGTTGGATTTGTGGATTTGAGTGATTATTTTTGTAATAGATTTTGAATAACAAAAAATAATGATTCGTGTAAATTTATATGATCAAAAAAAACCATTTGGTAGAACAGCTAGCCAAAGCCATTAAATAATCGTGGACATATTTTAATTTTCATAAATATATATTACTTATCTTCTAATTAAACAATCATGGATATATTATAATTTTCATAAATACATTTTTTTTATCTTCCCACTTGTTCAAGTGGGTGATGACATAAATACTTCATTCATGTATTATGTCTTGTTTTTCCAGCTTATAACTTATTTTCTCACTAGTTCCTAACCCTCTTTAGCCCGGTTGTAACCTTTACAACAATCATCCATTATTTTTAATTTCTTCAATAAATCATAATGGATCCCTTACAAATTTTTGGTTTGTTATGATTTGATTTTCTTTGTTATTTGTCATTTGTCATTTGGTCTCTTAATTGTTTTATTCTTATCCAATTAAAACATTTTAATAAAACCTCTTAAATAAAAAATAATTAAAAAGAATAAATTTCAATCTTGAAGTTTCCTGGTGCTTTAGTGTATCGGTGATTTGGTGGTCATGATTATCTTCCTTTCAATACTTTACTTTAACCTTCTTGATCCTCGATGATCCAGTTATCTGATTGGACCGGATCGGGTTTTTCTTTCCGTTCTAATCTTTTCAAATAATATCTTTATCTCCAGGTGACACGGTGATCCAATGAATCAGTTAAACAGGACCAGGATTCTCCACGCATTATGTTATGTTCAAAATAAGAAGCTCAGTCTCTCGATGTTAAAATATTCGATGTGCTCGTTTAAACATAGACAATATCACAATATTGTCACCCAACCATAGGCACACAGCCACCTCTGAGCACTGTAATCTTTGATAGATAGAATAATTCTAGAAGCAGCACTAGAACCAGTAGATAACCAAGATATCACACCTTTCTCCAAGAATAGCACACCAGACAGAAAGTCCCAAACCACAGAGCAAAAACTAGTCACCACTACAGTAGTTGTAGCTCTCCTCCAGACTTGTGCACTACTTGTCTTGTATAAGATTGTGAGTGAGTGTGTCTCCAAATGAACTCAAGCACCCTCTATTTATAGTGCTCCTTGTCAACTGTCTAGGACGACTTCTCTTTCTGGAGGGTGAAAATTTAATATTATTTATTCTATTGAGTCGACTAGTCTTCTAGGGTTCTCACACATCCGTTTAGGGTTTCTTTAGCTTCTGTAATATTCTATTCTAGTAATAGGTTACACATGGAGGTCGATACCTCCCGTAGCTACCATAATATCAACACTCCCTCCTAGCTAGGGAGTTATTAGCTGTAATGGTCTCAAACACATCCATCCATTTCACATGGTATGGACAAGGCTCACATAGTTTTGCAGACCATTATACAGGTAGCATCATCATAGCCACACAGGCTATCTCATGATCACACAAATCAAGTCGCGAGCATCATCATCACTAACAATATCATCTAATAGTATCATGGCATCAAAAATATATCATTGTCTGGATCGTCTCTCAAGGTCATACTCCATCTGAGTAATCAGGCATGATGTTGAATAAATAAGTCATGTGTTGGACTCAGCGCAATCAACAAAGTGTCTCGCATAAGTCACTCACTCAAAAGAGTGATACAAGACCATTCCTCTAATCTGTACATACGTCCTAGAAGAATGATTATCCCAACAGATGTTGAATGCCCCGCAATGGGCTACAAGGACCATTCTCTCCACTGTATCATCTCTAAGTCGCACTAGCATGATGTGAATGCATCATATCTAAGTTGTATTGGCATGATGTGGAGTATCATCTACATCATGTCTAAGTTGTACTAGCATTATGTGAATGCATCATATCTAATATGTATTGGCATGATGTAGATCAATATATCTGCATCATCTCTAATCGGTACTAGCATGGTGTCAATGCACATCTCTAAGTTGTACTGGCATGATACAAGTCATATGCATCATCTCTAAATTGTACTAGCATGATGCTACTACATCATATCTAAGTTGTACTAGAATTATCTGACTCATGCATATGCATCATCTCTAAGTTGTACTAGCATGATGTGTCTCAAGACATGTGTATCATATCTAAGTTGTACTAGCATGATGTTGAAGCATCATATCTAAGTTGTAATAGCATGATATAGATTAGCACTCCCTTTCAACCAAGGGAGGAATCTCCACAAGTCCCAACTTGTCCATCAAGTATGTAAACTTTATTTTGGACAAAGTCTTTGTCAAAATATCAATTGTTTGTTCATCGGTGGAGATGTACTGGAGAATCACTTATCCCTTATGCTATTTATCATGAATAAAATAATACTTGATCTGAATGTGCTTCGACCTGTCATGGAACATGGGGTTCTCTAAATGCTTCACACAACTCTGATTATCAAAATATATCACAGTCGAATCCAGCACCTGATGAAATAGTCTAGAAACCATCTTACAGAGCCATGTTGCTTTCGTAAAAGCATCACAAGCTGCAATATAATTTTCTTCTGTAGTGTTGAGTACAACAGACTTATGTTTCCTACTATCCCATGATATCATAGTAGATCCCAAACTGAAACATATACCAGAAGTACTATTTATGTCATCTGCACTCCCTGGCCAATCTGAATCAATAAATCCATGTAGTTGTACGTCATTGTTTGAGGCATATCTCAAACCATAATTTAGCATCCCATGAAGATATCTCAAGATGTGTTGTGCAGCTATCCAATGT
Organism: Picea engelmannii; assembly: GCA_009831015.1. Taxonomy (NCBI): domain Eukaryota; kingdom Viridiplantae; phylum Streptophyta; class Pinopsida; order Pinales; family Pinaceae; genus Picea; species Picea engelmannii. The sequence continues at coordinate 2,435,058 of ML776559.1, read as the reverse complement.
TCATGTCTTGGTTCCACTTGGAATTGGCTCAACGTGTTCACAACAAAGCAAATGCATGGTTGGGTATTAACCAAATACATCAATGAGCCAATCAACTGTCGATACAGAGATGATTCTACTGGATCAAAATCAGAGTCTCTCAACTTCTTCAGATCTGTCACCATGGGAGTTGTCATGGATTTGCAATCCATCATCTCAAACTTATGAAGGATATTTTCAACATACTTCCCTTGCCCTAGGAATATTTCACCATGCTTCTGCTATACTTCTAGTCTAAAATAATAATGCATGAGACCAAGATCCTTCATATCGAATTTAGAGGCTAGCTCACTCTTACACTGAATAATGAGAGGCTTTGCACCTGTCAAAAACAAATCATCAACATATAGTTGTAGGATCATAGGGGCATCATTCACAACCTTGTAATAAAGGTTTAGATCAACATAGCTCTTGGAAAATCCAAGTCTCTTCAAGTAACTGTCAACTTGTGCATACCAAGCTCTTGGAGCTTGTTTGATTCCATACAATGCCTTCTTTAATCTACATACATGGGTTTCTCTCGGGTGTACCTCAAAACCTTGAGTTTTCTCTATGTATACTTCTTCCTCAATTACTCCATTGAGAAAAACGGTCTTTACATCCATTTGATGTAAACTCGAACCCATGGATGTTGTAAGAGATATCATGGCTCTAATAGAGGTATATCTGGCAACTGGAGCAAACATCTCATCATATTTTTCTCCCTCGTGCTAAGAGAACCCTCTAGCCATGAATCTTTCCTTGTATTTATCGATACTTCCATCCACTACATGCTTTATCTTTTAAACCCATTTTGAAGTTACTACAAACTTTCCTTCAGGTCTAGGCACAATTTCCCATACATCATTTTTCATGGTGGATTGATATTCTTCCATCATAGCTTCCTTCCATTCTTTCTTCTTGACTACTTCTTCAAAGGTGGAAGGTTCTGCATTGACAAGACTTGTCATGAGTGTTGCATAACTAGAGAATATTTTGGGCCTCTTGTTTTCCCTGAAGGTGCCAATGGGAGTTTTATGTATTTCTACTTCCTATAAGGTGGATTCTAGCCATGCTTGTTGTTTCACGTTCCTAGGTACAACGATTGGTTCTATAGGTTCAAGTGATTGGTCTAGTTCTTCATTGGGATGTTCTAGAGAACATGTACTTTATTCCTTGGGATATTCATGTTCTTCTTCATCATTGGAGTCCATGGAATCTTCTATAGATTTCTTGAAGGCAATCTTCTCATCAAAATTTATGTCCCTGTCGATTTCAACCTTCTATTGACCTAGGACATAGATTTTGTAAGCTTTTGATGTTTCACTATATCCAACAAATATGCCCTTATTTCTTGAAGGTTCCAACTTCTTCCTTTTGTCATGGGAACATGGATATAGACTGGACATCCAAAGATCCTTAAGTGTTCCACACTTGGCTTATTTCTGGAGAAGGCTTCTTCTAGAGTCATGTTCTTCAATATATGATGAGGACTTATATTCTGAATATATACAGTTGTCATAATTGCTTCTCCCCATAGAAACATGGATAGATTATGGTCATTCATCATTTCCTTAATAGATTCTTCAATGGATCGGTTCTTTCTTTATGCCACACCATTTTGTTGATGATTATGTGGAACAATTATATCCCTCCTAATCTCGGCTTCTTTACAAAAGGTAACGAGATCCTTGGAGGTGTATTCTCCTCCATTATCAGATATTAACGTCTCGATCTTCTTATTTGTCAAGTTTTCCACTTCATCTTTGAATTCTTGGAACTTTCCAAATACTTCGTATTTCATGTTTATCAGGTACATCCAAGTATTTCTTGAGAAGACATATATGAATGTCACATAGTAAAGAGAGCCTCCTAGAGAATTCATTGGCATAGGACCACATACATCTGAGTGTATCAGATCCAATATCTCCTTGGATCTATTCTCACTGCTTGGGAATGGCTTCTTAATATTCTTCCCAAGTGCACATCCTCTACAAACACCTTCGTGTACTGATTGTAGATCTGGTATGCCTACAACCATCTTCTTTAGAGATGGAAATGCTTGATAATGAAGGTGAGCATACCTTCTATGCCATAACTCACTAGGATTGAGTTCATCATGTACAAGAGCTTGAGCATTCTGATCTAGGATTTTATACAATCTTCCTTCACGAATCCCAATGACTCTAGCATCTTCTATTTTTTAGTTTTTAGATCATACAAGAACTTTTCCATCGATAAAGGCTATTCTATCTCCTTTGTCTTCCAAGCAAGAAATAGATACTAAATTCTTTTTCAAACCAGGAACATATAAAACATTGTTAAGATGAACATTATTACTTGATTCCATTTCGATAGAAGCTTTTCCAATTCCCTTGACTGCGTAAGAGTTATTGTCTCCAAGTTCCACTTTATGAGATGTGTCCTTTTCCTTCATGCTTGAGAGATATTCACGATCACATGTCATATGTCTTGAAGCTCCACTATCAATCAACCACATGTCATCTTCAAGAGATAGTATAAGAGCTGAGTAGTAGAAGAAATTGGTTTCTTCATGCTTGGCTTTCTTTGAATGTTCTTCATCATTGGCATTTGACGCATGGTGTCTTTCCTTTCTCTTCTTTGTTGGTTTAGGACAATTCTTTTTGTAGTGGCCATATTCATGGCATCCAAAACATTGCACCTTTGACATATCTTTCTTATGATTGAATTTCTTTCTTGAACCAAATATTTTCTTACCTTCATGTCTCTTGAACTTTGTTGTGAAGGCTTGAGCATCTTATTCCTTTTGAGATATTCCCTTTGAGTTGATCCTTGTCTCTTCTTGTGCGCAACAAACCCAAAATTATTCAAGCATTGGAAACTCCTTTCTTGTGTTCAAGCTTGCAGAAAATGCATCCCATGATCTAGAAAGACCATTAAGTGTTATATTCACAATTTCCTTCTCTAGAATAACTTATTTAATATCTTGTAGTTGATATATAAACTAATAAATCCTCACAAAATATGAGGCTATAGTGCCATCCTTAGTCATCTTTGTGTCACGAAGCTCATTCTTCAAACTCATCACTTGTCCAATATTTCTAACTACAAAAAGGTTAGTTAGGGAATCGTACATCTTCTTGGATGAGTCAATATTGGATATGTAGGGTATCAAGTGATATTTTACCGATTCCACAATGATACTCATAGCGTTGATGTCATTGTCCTTGAACTTCTCCATTGTTGCAAGGTTCTGAGGTTCCTTCTCTTTTCCTACTTCAAAATCTAGTTCCACGATCTTACCCTTCACAATATCTAGAACTTTGTTCTTGGAAAGGATGAGGTCAATCCTTTTCTTCCATGCTCTGAAATTTGAAGCTCCTTCTATCTTTTTCTCTAACTTCATGGAGTTATGACTGCCTTTGACTTTGAATTTGACCAGTAAAACTTTGACTTTGACATAAAAATTCAACCTTGACTATTTTGCTAGTTGAAGGTACCAAGAGGTGTGCTAGGCTAAGGCACACTAGAATGTCCAATAATTATGCCAAATGTCTCACTTGAAATTCCCAAAGGGTTATGCTAGGGTTTCCTGCAGCTGCAAAATCAGAAACCCTAGTTGCAGTTGCAACTGGTGCCACAACGAGCTTGCCAAGGAATTGTCAATATACCTTCTAGCATCTAGACTATCTGAAGGTAGTGTGGGCCCATAACCTGTTAAAATATTTGATGTGCTTGTTTAACCATAGACAATATCACAATATTGTCACCCAACCATAAGCATATAGCCACCCCTGAGCACCATAACCTTTGATAGATAGAATAATTCATCAAATGATTGTATATCAAATAAGGAGATACATTAGTTTTTCATTAAGATTATGTTTATAATTAATGATAATCTATGTATGTGTGCTTACAATTTATTTTCTTGAAGAATTTCTTCTAAGAGCTTATCAATTATCATTCTTTTCTTTTATTTGATGCTCTTGTTTTATTATTAAAATAGATAGCTATCAGGAGAAACATCTATATTCTTAGATTACTTCTTACATGTTGTTGTAAGGTCTAGTCAACCCCGTCGACTAGACCCACCAGTCGACTGCAGTAGTCGGTTAGGAAGTCGGTCGAACAGGTAGTTAGCGTCGACCGACCGAACAATTAAGGAATGTAACTGACTAGTAACTGTATATCACACACATATATAAACTATCATATAATGGAAATACAAAGGTTGTTTTGGACACACACACACACACACACACACACACACACACACACACACACACACACACACACATATATATATATATATATAAGATATTGATGGTTATCCCTCACTTTTGTATGTTCTTCTATATGTCTGTGTTCTTATATATAATGTTGTAGTGTGTAATTCTTTGTGTAAAGACCTACTGGAAACCTTCTCGTACTTTCTCCTAGACTACAGTGTTGGTTTGATTGTTGGTAGTTCTCAACTCGGGCATGCACAAAAAAAATGCACACAGATGCTAACTTTGGAAGACATACACGAATGGTGGGAGCATAAAATTATCAATTACATCAAGAATTATGCAAGAAGAAATCGACTAATGCTGGTTGAATCACGCACTCAATCATTCTCAGAAACTCACGAACGATTACTGGAATTTATTCCAGAAGCATTATTCACATATCTCAATCATCCTAATGCACATACCCACTTCCTATGAGAATTTGATGCATACGATCATAAACGGAGGAAGAACAAACTGAAATGAATGGGTCGAGAGGATTGTGGAAGATTGCATCGAAGATCAAGCAATCAAAGATAGAGAGTCAGTCCAAACCATCAAGAACAAATTCTATACGAAATTGCACGATGGATTCCTCTACACCATCCCTTCCCTGCTACATAAATTCCTCTTATACAAAGGAGTCGACGACATTGTCGAGTACCAACCCCCCTTGAAAATCCCTCCTCCAAACTCCAATTGGAAGAAGAAACAAGAAGAGTGGGAAGTGTTCTTGGAAGATAACTACAAAGATACTAGAGAAGCTTGGGATTACTTTTTAAAGAAATGAGTGTACAAAAAATGACAATGGAAACCGTCAACCACAGGTAATTCTGGTTGGTGTCGGAGGGTTGGATGATCCATGGGATGAGATAAGTTGAATTCAAAGTTAAAGACAAAGTTGAATTGAATTTGAACCACACCCAAGTTGAAAATTCTATAATTCGAGAGAAATTTAACTAATTCAAATGCGAAATATGCGCATCGAATGCAGATCCATAAGCCTTTAGTGGATATTCAAAAAATAGAGTAGGATGAAAGACAAAAGAAACTAGAAGAGTTTTGAAGTGAGAGGGATCTCTGAAAATCTCATAGAAAACCTACCCAGGCACAAAAAATCATTGGAGCAACCCTTGAGAGCACCCCGATGACTCCTGGGAGGAGTGGAAGCTTGCAATTGAGTATGGCAGTTGATTTCGTCCAGCAAGCCAATGACCAAGTCGACATGGAGATTGATGATTCAATACCCGCAATTCGACTTTCTCATGTAAGAAGTCATAGCCCACATATTCCAGACTTCCTCCACCAAATACTTCTCATAGATATACAATCACAGCGGGTGTGGGATCGAACTGATAACACTGCACAAATAAGAGATAAAGTGTTAATTGAAGCACAAGAAAACAATGAAAATCGACCAGAAGATATACTTCTTCATGTAAGAGATCTCACGAATGTTGCCCCCCTGCCAAATATACTTTTAGAAGATTTCAATTCAACAAATAGTGAAAACAAACCGTCACAACCCTGTAGAGGACGATTCATCAAGTATTTAGACAAATCTTTTCAAACAGGCGCTTGAAGCCCAAGGAAATAATGAGCACAATTAGCAATTGAATTAGTCGACTCGAAAACCTAGAACGCAACTCAAGAAAGTAATTTGACCTTTCGGTCGACCTCGACACAAACTCTTACAATAGTTCCATTTTTTAAGAAACCTCAAAAAGTAAATATGGGTCTAAATCATATCTTTATTTACAAAGGCGATGAATACCCTAAGAGACATTGGTTCATCTGCGAGAAATTTTGGGATGCAGTCGACATAACTGACAAGGACAAAAAAATGGCATAGTTTGGTTTTGTCTTTAGAGCCGGAGCTCTTAATTGGTTTATGAATTATACAGACAATCAACAACAATCAAAGGAACATATAAATAAAAAAAATTCCTTAAGTTCTTCAAAACTCAAGACAACAATCACTTGGAAGCACAAAAACTAAAAATAATCAAGTAAAATATGAGTGAAACAGTCTGAGAATACAATAAGAGGTTTAAATATTTATTAATCCAAATCCCTTACACAATCGAAGAAAATTTGTTGGTACAATGGTATTCAGTAGGACTACTACAAAATATCATAATTCCCCTTCGAATGTATGATCTTCAGACATGCGAAGACATGCTGAAAAAATCACAGCGGATTGAAATGGATTATGTAGACACCTTGTGCTCGACAATCGCAAAAAAATACTAGAAGGCAAGTTCACAGAGCTACAAAAATCAATCAAAAACATGTAGATCGCACACAATGAACTTTGGGTGTACCATTTTCTCAAGTGAGGGACACACAAAAGATTATTGCAAATTCAGTGATGCATTAGACCCAGTATTTAGATGCATCCAAATTAAAAAATATTGTTATATTTGTGAAGCATTGACAAATCATGCAACGAGAGACTGTCTGCACAATATAAGGAATGAATGGCCCAAGTGGTGCCATACATGTGAAGAGAATAATCAGTCCACTCAGGAATGTCGGTTGGACGGAAAGAATAGACTGAAAATTCACTCAGTATATCATACACAGGTGGCCTACCAACATATCAACCAAGAAAATGGAAACATATATAGAGGAAGAGGTCGAGGTAGAGGACAAGGAAATTTTGGTAGAGGATGTGATAAAGGATGCTACTATTGCTTTAATTGTTGGAAATACAATCATATCATCCCATACTTCCCAATCAAAGACATAATTGACCTCAATTTATGTAACATTTGTGGAGTAGGAGATCATTCCCTAGAAGAATGTATGATTGTACTATAAAAAGTCATGAACAAAAGAAATGTAAATCTCTTGCACACAATGCCAAAGCAAGAGATTCTGAATTTGAAGAACCTTCATGTAGTAACTATTGGAAATTTTGTTTTCATTGATGTTGTTGGAAATTTGGTTGTCATTGATGTTGTTGGACAGTTGTTTTTCATTGATGTCAACAAATGTGATGGGTGCATTTGGAGAAGTCTCCAAAGTGGTCCCCTTATGGCGTAGCTCTAAGCATGGCCCTCATGGGAACATGCTTTGAAGAAGTCTACAAGAAACCCATAGGTGTGGTCATGAAGCCCAAATTTGTTTAAGGAATAAGGACATGAAGGACAGTGTAAATGAAAATAACACACTCATAGATGGATAATTCTCGTCATGTCGTTTCCAATAGTAGGTGGAATGGAACATAGTTCCTCATGGTTGAGGAGTTATGAGGTCATGAAGTTGGAATCACCAAAGATGGGTTAAGAATCCCCTAATTGGTTGTAAGTCATTAATGAAAGGGTAAAGTGCTTGTAACAATAAAGTTCAACAAGCCCTAAATTTAAGGAAAAAGGTTACTTAGAAAAAGTATATATACACCTCAAGAAGTCACTCATAAGTACATTTACACACACATTCCATTCAAAATCTATATAAGTGAGCAATTTATTCTTATATGAGGTAACCAAGGAGATCTTAGGAGAATTTCAGAGGGAAGATGAAGTGAAGAAGGGAAAAATTCCAAGGTAGGATGAAGTCTTGTGATGATGTGTTCTAAGGTATGTTATCTAAAGGTCATATTACCATTTTATCATAAATTTGTTTCTAGAATGAATTAGATAGCTAAAATTTGAGGATGTTGAGAAGACATATCAAGGTACCCGTGGTAAAAATTCTAGCTTATGGGTCGTTGTATTTTGGAGATACACTCTATGGAAGATAAGGTTTTTGGCTAGTCTTGAAACTAGTCTCAAACATGTGTTCTAGGTAAAACAGTCATAACTTATTCATAGAGGATACAAATTATATGAGACCAATTTAAGTGGAATTATTACAGTCTTTAGTATATTTTGTGTGAGTTTAAGAATAATATATCAAATATTGAGCAAGGGGTAGGATATACAAGTTTTCTCTCCATAATAGGATAAAATTCAGGAAGGTTTGTCATGTTTTCTATAACTTCTGTTTTGAGACCTTTCAAACCCTAAAATTTTGAGGAGATGGAAGAAATGTATCATAGTATATGTGGTTAAAATTTTAGACTTTCATTCATTAAAGGTACATAGTTATGATTGATGAAAGTTATGGTTTGTGATGAATCCAAAACTAGCCCCTTGAGACTTGATCCAAGTGGATATTGGTGGCCACCCACCTGTTCCAAATTCCCATTGGCTCATCTTGACAGTTTTCAGTTCAACACATTTCTCTGTAATGGGGAAAATTATTTGTAATTGCAGGTTATGCACTTACGAGGCTATCATGAAGCCCTACACAACATCTAGGTGGATATTGGTGGCTTCCCACCTATTCCAACTGGCGTATTTTGGAAGTTTTCATGTTAGTCCATCTTTTTGTACTTCTAGGTCTATTTTGCGGATCTAAACAGTATTTCCTTGGCTTCACAGATTCAAACTATAGACAGAGTCATATTTTGATGGCTAATCCGTAGTTCTCAAAAATACCTTTCCAACGGGCTATCACACTGATCCAGGTGGATATCGGGGGCCACCCATCTTTTCCAAATGGCTCAAAACAGTTTTCTGGCCAT
>ML776559.1:2414834-2426161 GCA_009831015.1 Picea engelmannii | reverse complement strand
TAGAAATCGTGTATTACTGTATCTCTGTGTTTATGGTTGCATCTCTGATATATTTCTGTTATATTACTGGATATACACGATATCTCTGTGCATTTATTTATTATATCTCCGCTCTCATTTCATGCCGAAAATAATCCGGATCACACACGCCTAAAACGAAGATCGTATGAAAAAGTTACGACCTTGGGAATTTAATGTACTAACCTACCCCAACAAGGCCCACATGACTTTTGGTGCTTCATCTCCTAAGGTTAGGTTTTTGGATGTCTAGGGTTTTGGCAATCATTTTTATAATAAAAAGGCCTTCAGAGCCTCATTGTAATAATCTTCTTGCGAATGAGTGTAGCCATCACATATCTTCTCAGAGATAAAGCTGCCATGATTTTAGCGAGTTTTGCACTCTGTATTTTTACAGTCTCTGTACATTTATTTCATTAATAGAAATCATGTATTGTTGTGTATCTCTGTTTCTGGAAATTTTTATGTGTATTTCATTGTGATATCTCGGCTTTCATTTCGTTCCGAAAATAATCTGGATCAGTGGTATCAGAGCAGGCTTCTCTTGATCGTTTTTCAGTGCATGTCCATGACGAGATCTGAATATAGAAAGTTGGGTCTCAAGCTTGTCTCTCTTGAGGATAATCGCTCTTGCATGCCCAAGAAACCATCTATGGCGGCAGAAAAGAAAAAACAATGGAGTAGAAGATTCTATTAACATGTTGCTTGAGCAAGCTCTCGCATGACAGAGGGATGAAATGATGGAGAATTTTTCCCACATCCTTCAACACATGCCGATAAAACAGGTGCATATTCATCAAGTGACCACTTTGGAGGAACCTCTCCCTTCAAGGTACAAGTTAATTTTTATATTCTCGTATTTGAAAGTTAGATAGATGTGGATGCCTTAGAAAAATGGTTGAATATTCTAGAAGGTTATTTATCTGTTCACATTTTTCCAATAGGGAAAAGATCACCTTCTCACTCCTCAAGGCTCTTCCCCATGTCAAACATTTGTGGGAAATTTACTAGGAGCAAAGTTCCACAGAGGAATCTGGAATATATGGGGTTGATCCCACTTGGGATTTTTTTGTGGATGCAGTCAAGGAACAATACTACCCTGTTGATAACTATGAAGACTAGTACATGAGATGGACCACACTGTGGCAAGAGAAGATCCAAATAGTGCCAGAGTTCACAAATACTTTCCATACCTTGCGCACCAAGTTGGATATCAAAGAATTCAAGTGAAATTTGGTTCTGAAATACCATGGGGCTCTACATAGGTACATCCAAATTGAAAAGGATTTCCAAAAAATCTCATCATTGTGAAAGAAGTTACAGAGGATTAAAAGTTTTCAAGTGAAAGAAAACCTTAGTTCTAGAAGGCATACACAGGCTTCATAACAGTTAGGGCATGTACATACGTGAGTTGCATAACAGATAGGGCGCGTACATACATGGGTTGCAGTGCTACATGTTGTGTACCTATTGTATTTTTGTAGATACATGTTCAGTTCAGGTACATATTGATTACAAGGAAGTTGTATAGATTGGATACAGGTCAGTGGTACAAGTTGATACAGTTGTACAACAGTATATCTCACAGTGACAGGTTGAAAATGGTTCTATCATTCTACTTCTACTTCAGGGCGGTTGGACGAGGAAAGGGCAAGTGGTTGTAGCTGGAGAACATAGGGGGTTGTAGCCTCCTTCTAGTTTTAGCCAAAGAAATGGGGAGTTGGAGCTTCCCTTAGGTTGTAGTGTGAGAATCTAGGGGGTTGGAGCCTCCTTCCAATTGCAGCTAGAAAACAAAGGAATTTGGTGCTTCCAATGAATGTAATTCTTCAAGACATATAAGAAAAAGCATTATGTGGTTTTCTCTCGCTTTGGGTTTCCACGTAAAACACTGGTGTACTCTGTATGTGTGTGATTGTTCATTTCTTATTGCTCATTATTGGATAATAATTCTACATTGATATAACACTTGGATTATTTGGTTAAAAAGGATTATAATTGTGCTATTACTGATTCACCCCCCCTCTTAGTAATCCAACAATTGGTATCAGAGCAAGTTCCTTCAGAAATCAGTTTAACCACTGAAAGGTAGATCATGTAGAGTACCAACTTGTATAAAAATGGAATACCACAGTGTGATGGACATAAGTATGCTTTTTGGAGCATAAGGATGAAGACATATATACAGGCACAGGGAATTCAAGTTTGGCAATCAATTGTAGATGGATACAAAACACTAGCAATTCCACCAACAAATAACAAAGCAGTGAAACTTGGTGAGAATAATTCCAAAGCCACAAATGCACTTTTGAATGGTCTCAGTGATACAATATTCACCAAAGTTTCACATTGTAAATCCGCTAAAGAAATTTGGGACAAGATTCGAAATGTTTATAAAGGAGATACAAAAGTCAAAGCAACAAAGCTTCAAACTTATAGAGGTCAGTTTGAATAACTAAAAATGAAGGAAGATGAAAATATTGCAGCCTACTTCTTACAAGTCGAGGAAATAGTGAATGAAATCACAGGATTGGGAGAAGAAATCGAAGAATTTGTAATTGTTCAAAAGGTAGTAAGATCTCTTCCTATGAGATTTAACCTTAAGATATCAACACTAGAAGAAAGATCGGATCTAAACTCAATAAGTATGGATGAACTGCATGGAATCTTCATAGCATATGAAATGAGAACTGAACTGGAAAATCCAGATGTAAAAGAAGAAGCCTTCAAAGCATCCAAAAGATCAAAGCAAAAGCAACAAGAAGAATATAGCATCAACAGTGACGTCTCAAAAGATGATGAAGAAGTGGCCAACTTCATCAAAATACTAAACAAGGGAACCGACGGTAGCTATAGAGGTAAGCTTCCTTTAATTTGTTTTAATTGTGATGGTATTGGTCAATTTGATAACAAATGTCCTCATAATAAAAATAGAAATGATGAAGGTTACTCAAAAGGGAAACACACATATAAAGGCAAAAGAACTACAAAAAAAGTTTTCAAGAAAAGCTTATGCACCAAAGAAGACATGTCATCATCAAATGACGATGAAGTCAGTGACAATGAGACAGGAAGAGTTTTATTCATGGTAGTAAAAGACTCTCACAAAGAAGACTCTGAAGAAGAATATGAAGAAGCAAAAGAAGACTATGAAGAATTCGAAGAAGAAGAAGAAGAGGCAGAATTTGACTTTCGAGAAGAATTAATGTGTGCCATAGAAGTTATCAGAAGAGAAAAAAAGAAGAACAAGAAACTACAAGCTGAACTAGACAAGAAAGAAGACACTCAAGAACTAAAACAAATGATCACAAAATTGAAGGTTCAAATAGAAAAAGATAAAAGAATTGAAGAAGCACTCAAAGAATAGATAGAAGAAAAGGACATGATCATTGGAAACTTGGAAGAAGAGATTGTCACATTAAGAAAGGAATTCAAAATAAAAATATGCAGAATAGCTCAAAAGTTTTGGATGACATTATCAACAGTCAAAAATCTCATTTTGACAAGACCGAACTTGGATACAATCAGACATGAAAGGGATCAAGCTCCAAAACAATAGAGCAAGAAACATATCCAAAAAGCTATGCAGAAACAATAAAAGGGGATAGGAAGATATACAAGGAGGATTACAGGGACACTCCTCCACCGAGAAGATTCAGATTTCAGAATCAACAACCGACAGATAGGCATCAAGAAGAAGAATGATTCACAAGAGCACCTCCTTTCAGAATATCCTCAACTCCTAGGTATCAAACTATATTCTTTGGTTTATGTTATGCATGTAATAATTTTGGACATAAATTTGTGAATTGTAGAGCTAAAAACAGGAATAATAACAACTTTGAGAGTCATACATAAAGGGGTTATTCAAGACAGCCTAGTGAAATACAGAGAAGAAGTTACAACAAGTTTGAATCTTTGAGAAATGAAGTGGAATGTTACAAATGTAACAATTTTGGACACATGGCCAAAGAGTGCAGAATGGAAATCCCTCCTAAAGAACCTCAACAGAATAACAACAGTCACAAACAGGAACCACAGAAAAGGACATGGATAAGAAAGCAAGATCAGTATAACAATGAAGAATGCACACTCGCTCTACAAGATAAGTAGAAGAAACATGGTTGGTATGTTGACAGTGGGTGTTCAAAACACATGACAAGTGATAGAGACAAGTTTCTTACATTATGAAAGGAAAGAGATGGACCGGTCTCCTTCAGAAATGATGATTCAACCAAAATCATTAGAAAAGGCACAGTCTGAATTGGGAACAAGAATGAAAAGACATAAAATGTTCTACTAGTAAAAGATATGAAACATAATCTTCTAAGTGTGAGTCAAATGTGTGACCAAGGTCATAAAGTTACTTTCGATTCACAAAAGTGTGAGATAAGAAAAGAAGGTTCAGGGAAATTGGTCGCTACAGCTACAAGAACTTCAAGAAACATATATGTGTTAAGTTAAATTGGAAATGAAAAGTGTTGTCTAGGAAAGGAAGATGAATGTTGGCTATGGCACAGAAGAATGGGTCACATACATTTTGATAACCTTGTCAAAGTAAAAAAAAGAGAAGTAGTCAGAGAAATTCCCCAGATCACAAAACCAGCCAACACTTTATGCAAACATTGTCAACAAGGAAAGAAAACAAAGACCAGGTTCAAATCAAAGGAATATTCAACGACAAGACCACTGGAAATTGTGCATACTGATCTAGTTGGACCAACTAAAACAAATGATCCAAGTGGATATTGGTGGCCACCCGCCTATTCCACTTGGACCCGCACCATTGTTTCTTTCAGTTTTTCAGTTTCCTTAATTGTAGCACAATTTACTATTTTTAGCAGTTCTTCGGGTCCTGAACTTCCGAAGCTGTTTTGAGGCCGTAAACGACGTTTTTTGGGAATGAATGCTCTAGAAAATATGAGTCCCTTTCGGACTCGATATTCGCTATCAGTAGTGTATTCCTCGGATAGATCTTTCTAATGATGTATCATGTGCGTCAAGCGGAGATAGTATGCCAAAGTTACGACCCCGGGAAATTGATGTACCAATTTACCCCAACAGGGCCCATATTCTCGTGTTTCATCTCCTAGGGTTAGGTTTTTGGATGTTTAGGGTTTTCCATTGTTTCTCAGTAATATATAGGCCTTCGAGCCTCATTGTAATAGGTAGTTCAGAGGCCAGTAGCTGCCACATCTCTTCTCAGAGATAAGATACCAATGCCCTAGCTAGTTTATTTCCATTCTGTCTGTAAGCATTTTTCAGTCATTTGTTATTAATGAAATGAAGTCTTATTTCCGTTGCATCTTTGCGTTTATGTGTATTTATGTATTTCATTGTGTTCCTACATAAATCTGGATCAACAAAGGGTTTAAAAGGTGAGAAATACTTTATGTTATTAGTTGATGATTATACAAGAGTGACTACAGTTTTCTTTCTCAAGAATAAGTCAGAAGCTTTTGAAAACTTCAATATCTACAAGGAAATGGTTGAAAATGAAATGGATTCAAAAATCAAATGCTTGAGATCTGATAATGGAGGAGAGTTCACCTCAAAGGAATTTATGGACTACTGCAACAATCATGGAATAAAAAGGAAATTCTTTGTTGCTAGGACACCTCAACAGAATGGAGTTGTTGAAAGAAAGAACAGGACAGTACAATGGATCGAACAATGCTAATGGATTCAAAATTGGCAGATATTTTTTGGACACAGGTAGTGCATACAAAATTTCAAATTCAAAACAGAGTAATGCTCAGAAACAACACCGACAAAACTCCTTACGAACTATGGAAAGGAAGACCAACAAATGTAAAGCACTTCAGAGTTTTTGGAAGAAAATGCTATATCAAAAGAGAAGATGGCGGAATGGGAAATTTTGACTCTCATGTGGACAAAGGAGTACTTGTTGGTTACTCAAGTACAAGGAAAGAATACAAGTGTTACAATCTAATTCTAAACAAAGTTGTGGAAAGCATCAACGTAAAAATTGATGAAACAGGCAGACCACAATCAAAGAAAGAAAATGAATCAATGAAACAACCTTTAGAAGAAGAAGCAGAAGATGAAAAAGAAGCAGAAGAGGAAGATGAAGAGAATCTGACAGAAGCAGAAGAGCAATTTCAACAAGTGTCTCCAAAGACACCCAGTAAACGAGTACAGAAGAATCATCCTTCAGATCAGATTATCAGAAACAAAGATGCAAGAGTTGAGACTAGAAGAAGAATATGTTCATTAGAACAAACACACCTATCACTCTTATCTACAATTGAACTAAACTGTTTTGAAGAAGCCAGTAAGGATAAATTTTGGAAAAAGGCCATGGATGAAGAATTGGATCAAATAAAGAAAAATGATACTTGGGAATTGGTTCCAAGACCAAAGAATAAGAATGTGATCGGCACAAAATGGGTTTTCATGAATAAATTGAATGAAGATGGACTGGTTACAAGGAACAAAGCTAGATTGGTATGTAAAGGATATGCACAGTTTGAAGGAATCAAATTTGAAGAGACATTTACCCCAGTTGCCAGAATGGAAGCAATTCGCTTACTTTTAGCTTATGCATGCTCCAAAAATATTAAAATGTATCAGATGGATGTAAAATCACCTTTTCTGAATGGGTAACTTGAAGAAGAAATCTACATTGAACAACCAGAAGGATTTTAGTTGTCAGAGAACACAGATTATGTGTGTAAATTAAAGAAGGTCTTGTATGGTCTAAAACATGCTCCTAGAGCATGGTACTCTAGACTGGATAAGTATCTGCAACAGGCAGGGTTCAGAAAAGGAAGTGCAGACAACAACCTCTACATCAAGGTAATTCAAGCTAATATTTTATTAATTGAAGTTTATGTTGATGATATTATTTTTGGTAGTGATGATGACAGGTTAAGCCAGAAATTCACAAAAGATATGTAGAATGAATTTGAAATGTCGTTACTTGGAGAACTATCCTTCTTTCTGAGACTTCAGATACGTCAAAGCAACCAAGGAATTTTTATTTCTCAAACCAATTATATCAGAGAAATGCTAAAGAGGTTCGAAATGGAAGATTGCAAACCAGTTATCACTCCCATGCAAACCAATTGCAAGTTGAGCAAAGATGATGATTCAAAGTCTACAGATCAGAGGCAATACAGGTCAATGATTGACAACATACTATATGTGACAACATCCAAACCAGATGTAATGCAGGTAGTTGGACAGGTGGCATGATTCCAAGAAGCACCAAAGGAATCACATGTATTAGCAGTGAAGAGGATTTTCAGATATCTCAAAGGAACAAAAGAGTTTGGATTATGGTATCCAAAAGGAAATGATCTATCAATTATTGCCTACACAGATGTAGCTTGGGCAAGTTGTATTGATGATCGACGAAGCGCCGGTGGAGCAACTTTCTACTTGGGTGAGTGTTTAGTATCATGGTTAATCAAGAAACAATCATCAGTATTTTTATCTACAGCTGAGGCAAAGTATATTGTAGCAACATCATGTTGTACACATATACTTTTGATGAAACAAACTCTGATAGATATACAGGTTGAGTATGATGAGCCCATTCCAATCTATTGTGATAATACAAGCGCCATCAGTATCTTGCAGAACCTAGTGATGCACTCCAAGACGAAGCACATTCCAATAAAGTATCACTTTATACGGGAGCAGGTTGCAGAAAAGAACATCAGAGTTGAGTATCTGGGCACAAAAGAACAAGTGGCATACATCTTTACAAAACCACTTCCAGGGGAAGCTTTTGAATATCTTCACCAGAGTCTTGGATTTATTTCTACTCCAAAATGAATGCTTTTTGAATGCTTATCTTATATGTCTTAGATGTACATGAGGAAGCACCATAAGAGGACAATTCAGTCAGGGGGAGAAGCCCCGGATGGAAAGATACATTTTTCATTGATGACAAAGGGGAAGAGATTTATTAGATGCAGAGGACAGAGGCATGGTTCCAGGGGGAGAAAATTTATCAGATGCAGAGGACAAAGGCATGGTTCCAGGGGGAGAAAATTTATCAGATGCAAAGGACAAAGGCATGGTTCCAAGGGGAGAAAATTTATCAGATGCAAAGGACAGAGGCATGGTTTCAGGGGGAGCATGAGTGATATGATTTCATTATTGCATCAGAGTGTTGTCATCAATGCCAAAGAGGAAGATTGTTGATTAAGGTTGGTTGTCATTGATGTCAACCCTTGAAGAAATCCCGATAGCATAAAGGTTTGGGTAATGGACTCAATATTGTTTGATGTAAATATGACTCATTATTGTCTTGTCATGGCTGATAAAAAGTACAGATGGATGAACTCCAAAGTGGTCTACTTATGGTTAAAGCCGTCACAGGAAGACGCTTTGTGGAGTGAGAGAACCCATGCTTAACTGTGGAATAATGATATGAATGACAATGAATTTTTCAATGAAACTATCCTAGATAGATAGTGCTTGTCATGCCATTTTCAGTGGTATGTGGAACATCAAATAACTCCTCACGGTTAGAGAGTTATGACCATATGAAGTTGGAGAACCCCTCATAAGTCTTATAGAAGCCCCCAAGGGTCAAAGTGCTTTGTAAAAAAAATTATTTTAAATGAAGAATCCCTAAAATAAGGAAAGTGTAAGGCTACATGAAGATATAAATAAGATGAAAAGCTCACTCATTAAACACACACTTGTACATATTGTATATCTATTTTATTGTGTAAAGATTATTGTAAATACTTGTGGATACATCTGAAGTGGAGAACATCTGAGGTAGCACGAAGGGTTGACGGAGAAATTCTCGGAATTACAGCGAATACAAAAAACCCTATTTTCTGAGGCATACGCTGGTTGTCTATGTATAGGGTGAGTACATGTACACCGACTGTCTATGAATAGGGTGCATACATACACGAGTTGACTGTGTATTGGGTGCATACATGTACGCGAGATGTCTGCGAATAGGGTGCGTACGTACGCAGGCTGGTTGTGTATAGGGTGAGTACATGTTGGTAAATCCATGGAAACTTGAGAAGATGAAGATGCAGAGGTTATAGATTCTAAGATCAAGCTCCTAGGAAGGTATAAAGTGCTCAGATACATCATATCCATCCGTTGGTTCAAAATGTATGTCTTATTTCTATGAATAGTTGGATTTTGATGTATGCATGAGGAATGGCAATGGAGATTTGAGGATTCTACCTAGAGAGACTAGTGGCTACATGGGATCTTCTGCATAAGTCAGATCTAAAACAATAGAGTGTTGGTATATTTATCATTGATACTTCTTGGTGAGGCACATCTTATATTTCTTGGCATATGGCTAAGGGTTTTTATGGTACATGGTTGAGATCTTGTATTTGTTGATGAATTGAGAGGCTGAATATCAGAAAGGGTTTGATGACTAAGATCATGTGAGGGAAAGTATCCTTGTTCATGATTTCACACACCTATATGGAATATGACTAGAGAGAGACATATTTGTCTTGAGTGAATGTTATGTATGAGAATGCATGCACAGGTTACAATTACAGTTTGGATACAGTGACAGGTTACAAATCTATGTGAAAGAAGTTACATATGGTTAGAAGTTTTCAAGTGAAAGGAAACCCTAGTTCTAGAAGGCATAGACAGGATGCATAACAGTTAAGGTGCATACATATGTGGGTTGCAGAATAGATAGGGCGCGTACATACGCGGGCTATAGCACTACAGGTTGCGTACCTGTTGTATGTATGTAGATACATGTTCAGTTTAGGTACAAATTGATTATAGGGAATTTGTACGGATTGGATACAGGTCAGTGGTACAGGTTGATACAGTTGTACAATAGTATATCTCACAGTGACAGGTTGACAGTGGTTCCATCATTCTACTTCTACTTCAGGGCGGTTGGACGGGGCAAGGACAGGTGGTTATATCCACCTTCCAGTTGTATCCGGAGAACATAGGGGGTTGTCCTCCTTCTGGTTGTATCCAGAGAATTGGGGAATCATAGATTTTCTCAGGTTGTAGCCTGAGAATCTAGAGGGTTGGAGCCTCCTTCCAGTTGCAGTTGGAAAACAAAGGAAGTTGGTGCTTCCAATGAATGTAATTCTTCAAGACATATAAGAAAAAGCATTTTGTGTTTTTCTCCAACTTTGGGTTTCCATGTAAAACACTGGTGTATTGTGTATGTGTGTGATTGTTCATTTCTTATTGCTCATTATTGGATAATAATTCTACATTGATATAACACTTGGATTATTTGGTTAAAAAGGATTATAATTGTGTTATTACTGATTCACCCCCCCTCTCAGTAATCCAACAGTAGCCACCTTCCATTTGGTGCCGGAGAGCACATGGAGTTGGTTCTTCCTTCATTTTTGTGCCTATAAATCAAGGGGTCGTAGCCTCCTTTCAGTTGGTTCTAGAGAAATTAGGGAGTTGGTGCTTCCTTTAGGTTGCTGCATGTAAATCAGGGGGTTGGTGCCTCCTTCCAGTTGGTGCTGAAGAATTTGTAAGTTGGTGCTTCTTATGAATGTAATATTTGATATATAAGAAAGCATTATCTGGTTTTCTCCCATGTTGTGGGGTATTCTACCCTACGGACTAACAAGCTAGGGCTTTAAACTTGTACGCAGATCATGACCCTTCAAGAATAACTTTTAACCTCCTACCCAAACCTATAACCCTTTTTCTCAGGCAAACACGGGAAGAATCAACTAACCTTTTTATCGACGGTTGAAGTAGATCCTCTTTTGAGCTTTTATCTCCTTGTTGTTGCTGCTCCTTCCACAAAGCTTCCTGCAATCAAGACAAAACTACGCATGCATGCTACTGATCTACTAGAGGGTTAGAGATAAAACATAAATCAAATAACATAGATGAGACTCATGTATTCGGGACGGGAAAAGTATCTTTTTCATTAATCTCAATATGAATCAACTTACAATGATTTTAGAGACCGACCACCGTTCCTCGATCCTGATCCTGGGCTCCTCCTCTTCTTTTGTCCTCCAACTACTTTTGCATGAATTTCTCCTAAAGCTTGAGGCAAGGCTAAAGGGTTGGGACAAAATGGACTTGGCAATTTGGTAGAATTTCTTTGCTATGATTTTTCCTCTTTTGAATAGTACCCCTACACCTCCTTTTATAGGCTAGAAGGAGCTAGGGTTTTTGGAAAACTCTCGGCCATGCATGGTTGGGAGTTCCAGTTAACTGACAAAAAGCTCTTTGTCCCGGCGGAAACTTTCCTGATTTTTTGCTTTGTTAGGTAAACGCGGGCTGTAGTGGGCCAGCCCGCGGTCCACCGCGTGCAGTAGAAGGCCATCAAGCGGTCACCC
>ML776559.1:2378131-2399493 GCA_009831015.1 Picea engelmannii | reverse complement strand
ACTGCCAAAGGCACTGCCCTGGGCCAGTCAAAATTTTTTCTTCTAAGTTAGACCTTTCCAATGGGTTATAGTGCGCCTAAAACGGAGATCGTATGCAAAAGTTACAACTCAGGAGTTGGGAACCCGAAAAACTACCGAAAACTTGTCAAGGTGGAAAAATGATTTTCGAGCTAGTGGAATAAGTGGGTGGCCACTGATATCCACCTGGATTAGAGGCACACACAGGCCCAATAGGAGGACACTTTCAAGCTGACACGACGGCTTGAAAATTTCTTCAAGCTGGTATTTGGTGGCCAACACTACATAAATACTATTAAGAAAAAATACAGAAATGTGACAAGTGCCAGAGCATGGGATGACCATTATGGAAAAATGAAATGCCCGTCCATTTAGTAAACCCAAGTTTAACATTTGAAATTCGGTCTATTGATTTCATCGAACCCTTCCTAACAAGAGCCAAGAGGTCAGGAGAAAATTACAAAATTATAGTCGTCGAGTATCTAACCAAATGGATACAATCTGAACCAATCAAGAATTTCACAAAAGAAACAACTGAAAAAATTATTTATGAAAGCACAATTACCATATTTGGTTTCCCTTTGACAATAATGAGCGATCAAGGAACACAATTTATCAATAACACAATTGAATTACTACTCAGAAAGTTCCTAATCGAACATAGAAAAACGACTGCATATCATCCACAAGCCAACGAAGCAGTCGAATCATTTAAGAAAACACTACACAAGGGGCTAACTAAAATATGCGAACTAAGCAGAGATTACTAGGATGATAAAGTTCCAACAGTACTATGGGCTTACAGAACAACATATAATAGATCAACTGGTCAAACATCATTCAAATTAGTTTATGGTCAGGAAGTTGTAATCCCACTACACTTATGTGCCAATGCAGGCCATCTAGCCTCTGCCTTGGTGTTCGACCATAGACTTAACAAAAAATAACGATTCTATCAACTAACTCAACTAGAAGAAGAGAGAATGTTGGCACAATAGCATCAGGAAATCCAAAAGAGCCAACAAAAATCTCGGCATGACTGAAATCTTAGAAAGAAGGACATCAACAATGGAGACTTGGTATTACTATACGACAGTCAACTAAAATGAAAACCAAGGAAATTGGAAACCACATGGTTGGGATCATATGTGGTCGAAGACATCTGACCCTATGGAGTAGTACAAATAGAAACTCTGTAAGGGAACCCTTTCAAAAAATTAGTCAATGGGGCCCACTTGAAAATATATCTTACATAAAAACCTCAAGTCCTGCTCGTGAAAAACTTTGTGAAGGCACTATTAAGACTTGGCTTGGTCGAAAACCCATCAAGGCAAATCAAGTCGGAAAAGGAAATAAAGAAAAAGAAAAAAATTAAAAAAGAGAAAATATAAGAAAACGATGAATAAAGTAACTAATATAGATAACTATAAGATATACATAATCCATCAAAGTATTCATTCATGAAAAAATGAGAAAGAGAAAATAAATCAATATAGTGGGATATTATGCCCCAAATATTTTGATGAATTGGAAGGATCGATTCGACTGTGGGGAACAACTCATATAGTTATGTGGGAAAACTTGAAGCCATCAATTTCCCTTAGGCCCTTGATGACAACACTGTGACATCAAACAAAGGTACGAGGGAATATATCTCACATAGATAATGGATACACCGACAGATCAGTTGAAGATTGCGCAACATCTAATAAGACAATTTTCCTTATATCTTCGCACCATTTGAACCTAAGTACATCATCACTCACCACTAATCAGGAACAATGATAATTTCCTACACACACAGTCACACAAGCCTGAGGTCTTTGCAGATTATGAATCTTTTTACCTCATCAGTTGTCATCATCAAACATGAATCAAGCTCCTTTATAATAAAACCAAAATAACAACGAAAAAAATCATGAAAATAGTTAAGTTCCCAAAATAGACTATGTTGATGATGAACATCACAAACGATGACCCACCTGAGCCTCCCCTCCATATGAGATAAGCTAACCAACCATATTGGATACCGGGGTAAGGATGAGATGTTCAAAATTGCGTAAACGAAGGAATGTCCCTCTTGGGTACCATTCACTCAATCTCAAACACAGAGGGGCATTTGAGAATCATTCCTAATGTGCAGTTATATCAGTTGGCCAACCTGGAGCAATAGCTTGCAGAAAGAGATTCAAGTCATTGTTCATTGGTACCCTGCATTGGTTAAGGATGGGGGGCAAGTGGAAGACGTTGGGCGTTCTTCCAACTAGCCTAGACCCAAACCATTCCATGGTTGAGTACATATTTGGGGTCCATGTCGTTAAGTTTGGACTCCATGATGACTCTGGATGTAGACAAAAGAAAACAAATGTAACAAGCACACAATATTTGATGCCACGTGAGATGAAGACATATGTGGTAAACCCAAATCATTCCATGGAAAAAAATTATTCTTACACAGTAATATCAGACAAAAATAGTTGAAAAGTTGGAGCACCAGACCACTAGAGAAGAAAGCAATAGTATGACAATCCCATATTTAAAACACAGTAACACCTATAAGATAGTATAAGGATTCCAGTTCAATATCGACACTTTGAGTATCTTCAAACAATCCAAGGAGCCATAGGTTTCAACAAAGGATCAGACAATACATCTAGTAGGATCTGACATCAACATCCTCTATTTCTTCTTCTTCTCTTCTCTCTCTCATTTTGTAATAACCTCAAAGAGGACATAATAGAAAAATTTTGTATTTTTTCACACTCCCCTCTTGCTTAGAATGAGAAAGGAATTGAGGAGGAGGGACATGTTGTAGGAGCTAGTCATCACCGCCGACTAGCCAAGTCGACTGCAGTAGTCGGTTAGGAAGTCATTCAAACGGACAATTAGCCTTGATCGACCGAACAATTAAGGAATGTAACTGACTGGTAATTGTATATCACACATATATATACACTATCATGTAATGGAAAGACAGAAGTTGTTTTGGACATATATATAATAAAATCTATTGATGGTTCTCCCCCACTTGTGTATGTTCTTCTATATGTCTATGTGTTCCTATAAATAATGTTGTAGTGTGTAATTCTCTATGTAAGGACTTGCTGACAACCTTCTCATACTTTCTCCTATACTACAACACATGTTGTAGATAAATGACTATTATTTTTTAAGCTAGTTTATGAGATTTTTGTATCTCATTATTGTGCTTTAAAAGGAAATTAAACTCTTCATGAAGTATCATTATAAGTGTAGATATACCTATTGTTATCTATTTCTAGCCTATTGTGCTTAAATATTCTATGGATAAAAAATTCCTTCTAAATCTAAAGAATCAATGATTTTATCTATATGTGTAATTAGTCTTTTCTTTCAATTAAGATATGATCAATAGATCAGTTTTTCTTTTCCGTAAATCTAGGATAAATTAGATCAGAGCTTGATAATGTCTCTTTTTCAAAGAGCAAATATCTTGAATGACAAATTGATCCCACATATCAGTTGGAAACTACTATCTTAAATGGAAACAAGTCTAATTGAAACTTGTGATTAAGTAGTTATCCCCTGTTGCAAGAGAAAAAATTTCCTCCTATTAACAAGCCCCAACAAACTTTACCATACACATATTTTATTGTATTACATTTTTTCACAATTTCACAATATATATATTAACATGACATCTTAAAATATTGAACTAACATGTAAAAATAGGAAAACAACTAAAACGTACACCACTGAATTTATAAGAATTTATGACTTGTCATTCTTTAGTTGAACTTTGTCCTTCGACTAAAATATGTATAACATATTTAATTAAATATATATATATATATATATATATAAACATGACATCTTAAAATATTGAACTAACATGTAAAAATAAGAAAACAACTAAAAAGTACACCACTGAATTTATAATTTACGAGAATTTATGACTTATCATTCTTTAGCTGGGCTTTGTATGTATAACATATTTAATTAAGATGTCATGTTAATATATATATATATATATATATATATATTAACATGACATCTTAAAATATTGAATAAAAATAGGAAAACAACTAAAAAGTACACCACTGAATTTATGAGAATTTATGACTTATCATTTTTTTAGTTGGGCTTTGTCCTTTAACTTTTATATATATATATATATATATATATATATATATATATATATATATATTTTAGTCGTTTTCCTATTTTTACATGTTAGTTCAATATTTTAAGATGTCATATATATATGAAAACGACTAAAAAGTACATCACCGAATTTATGAGAATTTATGACTTATCATTCATATAAAAATAGGAAAACAACTAAAAAGTACACCACTGTATTTATGAGAATTTATGACTTATCATTCTTTAGTTGGGCTTTATCCTTTGACTAGAATATGTATAACATATTTACATCATTTAAATTATGGTGTATTCTAAACTTATCTCATATGACTAAAACACTTTCCTACTAACCGCATATTTAGGTGAAAACTTGGGTATTGCAAATATCTTGTGAACTTATCTCATATGACTAAAATGCTTTTCATCATTCAACATTGTTACTTCATTTCTATTCAACTTATTTCTCATGTAACTCGTGAAGTATACTTGTAAATAATACTCTTTATGTTCTCAATATATTGAGGAAACTGAGTAAATTTAAAATGACCAAATTCATCTCAAACATATGCATATACATAATTTTGATCATCTACAAATTGTGTCACTATACTAAAAACTGAAGAAGATAGATTGGCATTGATCATTCTCAATAATACTCTCTATACTTTCAACCAACTAAGGAAACTCAATAAATTTCAAATGATCATATTAATATTAGATATATACACATGCATAATTTTGATCATCTACAAATTGTGTCAATATACTAAAAACTTAAGAAGATAGATTGATATTGATCATATTTGAATTTACTCTCTATACTTTCAACCAACTAAGGAAAGTGAGTAAATTTCAAATGATCATATTAATATTAGGCATATACATATACATAATGTTGATCATCTACAAATTTTATGTGATCGCCTACAACTAAAACCAACCTAGATCCATTTTAACCCAAAATCTATCGAGTATTGAGAGGGATCAAACCTTTTGAGATGGAAACCTCTTTTAGAATACAAAACTTGAAGAAAAAAAAATTGCAACTTAAAAGATTTGGTCCCTCTCAATACTTGATAGATCTGACATTAAAATGAATCTAAACTAGTTTGATAAACAAATAATTTATATAATTGATTAATAAATGTTTGTTTTTCTTTATAATTTCAATTTGATTAGATATCTTCTTCCAAACATATTTTATTTATAGAATAATATAAATGTGTCAAAAGTTAATACTACAATTATATAATAATATGTTAAAGATCAAAACTTTCCTATAAAAAAAAATTGTTTATTTTATAATCTTAATTTTTTTTAATATGACATAGTATTGAATTAATATTAATAATAAATTAAAAACCTTATGCAATTTCAATAACAACTTAGCATGCCACTTTAGTGTCACATTATAACAACAGGACTTTAGTGTCACATTATAACAACAATTAACTTAAGGCCTCTTTGTAACTTCTTAAATAATAAATATATCGCTAACAACTTAACATGTTACTTTAGTGTCACATTACAACAACTGTTAACTTAAGGTCTCTTTTTAACTTCTTAAATAATAAAGTTAATAACAATTTAGAACTTATTTGAGATTATAGAAACCTATAAAATTATGAAATCAAAACACAAAGTTATATATAATAATTTACCATAAATCTAAGTTGAGAAACAACTACCTAATCATCCCTAACCACAAGGAAATTAATTAATTACTCGGATAATTCAACAAATAACTAGAACAATCAACTATGAAATCAATTGAAAAATGATTCATAATAATATCAAAGATCAATATTCTCACCTTATTTAGAAATCGATTTAATATAATGGTTTCTTGATCTTGGGAATTGGGAATTATTGAGAGGGATCAATTTAATGTAATGGTCTCTTGATTTTGATTTTATGTAATCTTCTACAACTGAAATTAACCTAGATCCATCTTAATCTAAAATCTATCAAATATTGAGAGGGATCAAACCTCTCAAGGTGGAAACTTCTTTTAGAGTGAAAAACTTG
Organism: Picea engelmannii; assembly: GCA_009831015.1. Taxonomy (NCBI): domain Eukaryota; kingdom Viridiplantae; phylum Streptophyta; class Pinopsida; order Pinales; family Pinaceae; genus Picea; species Picea engelmannii. The sequence continues at coordinate 2,393,322 of ML776559.1, read as the reverse complement.
AAGAAAGAAAAATTTGCAATTTGAGAAATTTGATCCCTCTCGATACTTGATAAATCCAATATTAAAATAGATTAAACTAATTTGATAAACCAATAAATTATATAATTAATTAATAAATATTTTTTTATTATTATAATTTCAATTTGATTAGATATCTTATTCAAAACATATATCATTTATAGAATAATATAAATGTGTCAAAGGTTAATACTGCAATTTGTAATAATATGTTAAAGGTCAAAAATTTCCTATAAAAAAATGTATGTTTTACAATCTTAACATTTTTTATATGACATAGTATTGAATTCAACATTAATAATAAATAAATAAACCTTATGCCATTTCAATAACAACTTAACATGCCACTTTAGTGTCACATTATAACAACAGGACTTTAGTGTCACATTATAACAACAGTTAACTTAAGGCTTTTTTGTAACTTCTTAAATAATAAATTTATTGCTAACAACTTAACATGCCACTTTAGTGTCACATTATAACAACAGTTAACTTAAGGTCTCTTTGTAACTTCTTAAATAATAAATTTATCGCTAACAACTTAACATCACATTATAACAACAATTAACTTAAGGCCCTTTTTAACTTTTTAAATAATAAATTTAATAACAATTTAGAACTTACTTGAAATTATAATTTATTTGAGATTATAGAACCTATAAAATTATGAAATCAAAACACAAAGTTATTTATAATAATTTACCATGAATCTAAGTTGAGAAACAACTACCTAATCACAAATAACACATATAAGTATTCTCTAGCCACAAGGAAATTTAATTAATTATTCAGATAATTCAACAAATAACTAGAACAATCAATTTAAAAATGATTCATAATAACATCAAAGATTAATATACTCACCTTATTAGTCCCTGTCAAAGGTGTAGAGTGACTATAGCGATCGATAATTCATTGACTTCATATTAATATGTCCTTTGACTATAATTTTCTGCATCGTCTTTATTGTTTGAACTATAGGACTAAAAACTTTATTTTTTTATATAATACAAAAAACTTTATATGTCATCATCTCATTGGAGAATAGATTGAAATTCTTATTGCCAACTTCGCTATTCTCAATGTTGTAAATGTTTAGATATTCAAATTTTTGAGCATCGACGCTCTTTTTTAATTTTTAAATTTTTATTGAAATGTTTACATACCAAAAGTTCTGAGCATCGACGCTCTTTTTTAATGTTTTTATTATTTCTATTTGTATTGAAATGTTTACATACCGAAAGTTTTGAGCATTGGCACTCTTTTTGAGGTACTTGAATAGGCCTGATAGCTTAAATGTTTACATAGCATGAAGCTATTAAACATGCCTGACAACATAAATGTTTGCATAGCGCGAGGCCCTTAAACAGGCCTGGAAGCCTTAAATGTTAACTTTTTATTTTGTTTTTTATTTTGTCTGTGACTTGTGGGACTAACCTGTGGCTAAGAAACCGCAACTCGGGGTCATCTAAGCCGTCAAAATCACCCGGGGATCGCACCCGGCCTGAGCCACACCAACCCTTAACATGGATGGATTTTTTGTCCCCGCAGGTTCCAAACCGGTGACTTTAACATCACGGAGTGGCTTAACAACACACTTCATCACTGACTGTCCTACACCCCGGGGAAACCTTACACATTTACTTAAATAGGCTTCTCACAGTACATTTTTCCTTGAATTTGTCCATACAATGTTGCAGTGAATTTGGACAATATTGTTGTCCACTACGACTCACATAGCCATCATATGTTTCATACTTCTTCTATTCTTGGAATGCAATTTAGTCATCATTGAAGATACATACATTATTTATTGGTTTACCGGTTGCTTCTTGTTTGTTGGTTCGTTGATTCGTTGATTGTTGCTTGTTGTTGTTTGGTTCAACTTTGCAAGGTTGAGGTCCTGCACCTGTAGTTGGACATATTGGTGCTTGTTGCTTGCCTTTGTTTGCTTCAACTTTGCAAAGGTTGGAGTCCTGCACCCGCATTTGGAGTTTTTTCTTCACTTTGCAGGGTTCAATTCCTACACCCACAATTCGACCTGCGCTTCTGTCGTTCATCGTTGCCGAGTAAGTTTTGATACCATAGTTTCATTCGTATTCGTTCTTTGTTGTTTAATGTTTTTAGTTTGCAAGTAAGAATGTTTAAGTATTTCCACTCGCATGGTCATCATATGTTTCATGTTTCTTCTATGCTTGGAATGCAATTTGGTCATCATTGAAGATACATATATTGTTTACTGGTTCACTGGTTGTTGTTTGTTCTCTGGTTCGTTGGTTTGTCGATTCCTGCTTGTTGTTGTTTGGTTCAACTTTTCAAGTTTGAGGTCCTGCACCTGTAGTTCAACCTATTGATGCTTGCTCATTGGTTTGTTGCTTGCTTCTTGCTTTTGTTTGCTTCGACTTTGCAAGGTTGGGGTCCTGCACCGACAATTGGAGCTGTGTTTTTCACTTTGCAGGGTTCAAGTTCTGCACCCACAAGTCGATCCACGGTTCTATCATTCATCATTAACGACTAAGTTTCAATAGCATACTTTCATTCATATTTGTTGTTTACTATTCGTTTTTGTCACTCTGCAAGTAATAATGTTTAAGTATTTATTCATCATTCTTATCCCACAGACTTTCCATGGAGGTTGGCATATCTTTTTCTCCTACTCTTAAATTTTCCTCCGATTTTTTCCTGAGGCTCTGCACCATGTGCATGCCAATGTCGTGTGCACAACTTCGGCTGTCATTTTTTCTAGCATTGCAAATCCCAGTCCTTTAACATGTGTGACGAAGTGGAAATCTAGCGCCTATCTTATACCTGCCTATCCCGTACGAGAATCGAACCCGTGTATTTCGCATGAAAAATACTATGTCAAGCTTGTTGCCTTTGCAGGATGTTCCTGTAGAAGAAAATTGCAGGTAGGTGTAGAAGGGCTAGGTATGGTACAACGGTGCCTAGGCTGCAACAAAATTGCACATTCTTGGCATATCTTCCCCTCCTGCTCTTAAATTTTGCTCCAATTTTTTCTCCAAACTCTGAACCATACCTACATGCCTTTGAAAAATGTTCTTGTAGAAGAAAAAAGATGTTGAGAAGGTGCTAGCAAGAGAAGTGTTCTGTGGATTGAAAATTGCAATATTCAATCTCTATGTTGCTCCACGTGCAACATTGCTAACATAATGAATGTTTTCTCAAATGCATCACACCATTTACATCTGGACAAAACCATTATCATTCTAGGATACTTCAGTTTTGACATGCTACAAAAAAGTGCCATAACAAAACAATTGGAAAACTACATGTGCAATTACAATGTCTGCTTTCTTTTGGCTAAGATAAAACATGTACAAAACACACATATTGACCATAGTTCCCATATCACAATACAACCTCTTTATCTTATACACAAACTTGTCTTACCACGATGCAATTTGTCTTGTACTTGAATTATGAAATATACATCAAAGATATTACAAAATTGTATTTTGCATGTCTCAAAGCATATCTAAATACTTTGTTGCACAAAACGAAATCATTCATCTATGACCATCCAACTTCTTAATATTTTATGGCTTGTAAAATATTTTTGTTATAACCCTAAATTGTACCATCCATGCTTACCTGGCATCAGGCCAACTCATTGCCCTTCATTGCCAAAGCCATGCTGAACAGACTCTTTAAAAAACTCCTAAATCAAGTAACCCGCGCCCTAACCCACTGTTGGGAACGTTGGAACGCTGGCAGGCCTTCTGCTGCATGCATTGGAACACTGGCTGGCCCACTACAACCCGTGTTTACCTAACAAAGCAAAAAATCAGGAAAGTTGCCGATGGAACGAAAAGCTTTTGGTCAGTTAACTAGAACTCCCAGCCATGCATGGCCGAGAGTTCTCCCAAAACCCTAGCTCCTTCTAGCCTATAAAAGAAGGGGTAGGGGTACTATTCAAAGGAGGAAAACCATAGCAAAGAAACTCTGCCCAATTGCCAAATCCGTTTTGTCCCAACCCTTTAGACTTTCCTCAAGCTTTAGGAGAATTCAAGCAAAGAAGTTGGAGGACAAAGAAGAGGAGGAGCCCAGGATCAGGATCGAGGAATGGTGGTCGGTCTCTATAATAATTGTAAGTTGATTCATCTTGAGATTAATAAAAAAGATACTTTTCCCGTCCCAAATGCAAAAGTCTTATATGTTTTATTTGATTGATGCTTAATCTCTAACCCCCTAGTAGAACAATAGCATGCATGCATAGTTTTGTCTTGATTGCAGGATCGCTTTTTGGAAGGAGCAGCAGAAGCAAAGGGGATAAAGTGCAACGGAGGATCTACACCAACCGTTGATAAAAAAGGTTAGTTGGTTCTTTCCATGTTTGCATGTGAAAAAGGGTTTTAGGTTTGGGGTAGAAGGTTAAAAGTAATTTCTTAAGGGTCATGATCTGCATGCAAGTTTAAGCCCTAGCTTGTTAGTCCGTAGGGTGAAATTTCCCCATAACAGAATTGGCAACTTCACTGGAGAGATTTACTCTTAGGGTTTCCAGATTTCATTGAAGGTTTTTTGGGCAGTTCAAAGAAGTAGAGTTTCAGTTTCTTTGTTTATTTGTTTTCTGTTAGGTCAAAGCTAGCAGGGAACCTGGTTATCAATACCAGTTTTTCCTTGACTGTTGCTTGACATTTATTCTCGGGACACACAGAGGTACACGCGGCCTACAGAAGGCCTGCACATGTGTAACTCGTGCCCTAACCTTCTACAGCACGCGTTTGAACGCTTGTTGTAGYGGTTTCAGTAGCGTGTAGAGACCAGGAAGCTTAAGAGGCAATCTCCTCTTCCCTGTCAGAAGTTTACCTTCTCAGGGGGATTTCTGGATCCTGTCTGGGTCTTGTTGGTTTACTGTCTTTCTTTCAGTCTACCTTAATGTGTTGGTTATTCTTTGCATTTGTTTTCTTTTTGCAAATTTTCCTTTTCTGTTAAAGAAAAAACATACAAGCCTTTTAGAGACCCTGGTTGTTAATACCAGAGGCCTTTTTCAGGTCTGGGTTGCCTGTGTGTTGTTGTATCTTAGCTTTTATTCAGACCCGCGGCATGTTCAGGTTTAGCCCGCGGGTACCCACACGCTGTTATAGCTCAGCACGCATTTGCACGCGTGCTGTTTTGGTGACAGTCGTGGGCTTGATTGGTAGCTTTTCATCTCGGGTGGGGCAGTCATCCCCTCCTGTGGCGAGAAGAGCTCCTCTCAGGGGTATAGAGTCTAGGGCTGCACAGTCAGCAGGTTAGGGCATCTTGTCCTTAGCCTGTGTTTCTTAGTTGATGTTTTGACAGAAAAGACAAAAGAAAAAAAAATTGTTTTATGGTTTTTAGACAAGTGTTAGAATCGGTGCTTTCTTGATTGCTTTTTCGCATCTTTGCTCTGATTCTTTTGCGATCTGCGCTTTAGGCCAGATTTTTATTTTCATTCTCTAGGTTTTGTGCTTGTCGACATTTTTCCTTTGTTGCGTCATTTTGCAATTAATAAAAAAAAAAAAAATCTTGTTTCATTTTCTTCTTGATTTGAAGATTGTGTTGTTGCATCAGTAGCTAGGAAGAAGTCTTGTTGCATAAGTTTTTGCAGTGCATTTAGAGTATAAGTAGCTCGCAGATTTGAGCGAAAGTCCTTTATATTTACTGCATGAAATCTTAGTAAATTTGAAAAGAAAAGAAGGCTTTCTTGTTGAAAAGTTGTTGGTTTTGCATTTTCTGTAAAAGTTTTTGTTTCCAGGCATTTCTTATTCATTTTGCTTTGAGTCTTTACACACCATCAGTTTCACTTTCGCACCTTGTGACTTAAAAAATCCCATTAAAATCAACGCTAATTAAAAACGATTAGAATTTTTGTTTGTAGGGTACATACACTAGCTCAGGACTAGGGCCTTGGAATAGGTTGGAGAGTAAATTCTCCAAGGTCACTCAAACCAAACATTGGAGTCTGTCAATAGGGAGTGTAGAAGTCCAGTTACGGAAAGTTATCGGACCCCCCTCTAACACAGGGGCTAAACATGAGGTCGCATAAGGAAAGGTAGTGGAGATAACCCCTCCAAAGTTGGACCGAGCGTTGTGGAGAACACATATCGAGGATTTGTTAAGGGATTCCGTCGTTTGCACTTGCCACGGAGCTTCGTGGGTCTCGAATCCGTTCGAGGTCCTCAGTCGTCTTCCGGACCATTTTCTCTCGATACCCTTGACAGGTTTCGGGCTTGATACCCTGCTCATTGTGGTCTACTTGACTATCGACTGTACCCACCTGGTGACCGTTCACGTGCTGGAAAACTAGTTGCCAATCTTTTCTAGGGACATACACGGGTGACTGCGGGGGTATACCGTGGTACCTAGGACAGACATCGGGCCACGCTTTGCAGAGTATACCCGGAGGGTGCTTTCGTATTCGAGTTGCACTTGCACCGGTAAGTTTCTCTAGTGTTGGTTTTTGTAACTGTTCTTCCAACTAGTTTAGTGTTTGCTTGATTTATCTTCTAGGGGATTTCTTTTAGTGAGTGTTACTATTTGTTCGGGTAGAATACCTTAGCGTGTCATGAATCTTCTCACACAGTGGAGGATTCAGAGCTCCGTCGGTCACGAAGGCTTCTGGGCCTTTCACCGGTTATACTGGAGCCACCCCTGCCACCATTGAGGCGGAAGCTAGACCAAAGAGGGTCTTTCGAAGCGACCGGGTTTCAAACCATTGAGCCCAAACAACTCCCAGAGGAATCGACCGCCAATCTTGGATCGGTTGAAACCTCAAACACTGATACTTGGTCGGATATTGTTGTGCCAATTCAATTTTACGAATGCCTGTCAGTGCCTAACCTTGTGATGGAACCAAACTCTGTTACTTCCTCTGGGAATTCTCCCATTCCCATCACCGTTGCTACCACAAGAGAAGCTTCTCCTAACTTGCCTTTGTCGATGGTCCGAGCCACCATGGTCTCGGCCGCAACTACGTCGCCCAGTGGACCGACCCCATCTATTGTGGCGGACACACCTCCTTACACACCTAGTGCAATAGGCCCTCCGTTTTCATACGGTATGCCTAGTTTAGGTACAAGTCCTGTACTCACTTCCTCCACTTTACAGACTTTGGGTTTGGGGGAAGGGAGCTCTAACGCTCCTCTGCAAGGTCAACTTGGGGGCATTCATGTCCCTTTCAATGATTTTCCTTACGCTGGAGGTCATATCCCTCCTTCGTCCCCTTCACTTAGTGGATTTCATCAGCAGTCCGTCGGGCCGCCTGCACACACAAGTTCATTTGGAGCCGGGAGTCAAGGAACACCTGCGCAAACTCTGTCGGTAGGTTCGTCATCGTTTGTTTGGAACGGGACGTTTGGTAATAACACTTTCGCATCCACTGCTTTCCCATCTGGGGGCACACCCATTTTTGGACAATCTACTCCGGCATAGGGTACTATTCCTGCGCCGGGGGCACATATACCAGGACCTTGGAACTCAGCACAAGGATCCGTTCCATCCTCTGGAATGTCGTTCTGGGGTAATTCTTGCCACAGTCAATGGAACCCCGGACAGACTTCTATGCCTCTTCCATCAGGACCGACATGGGGTAATCCGTCCCAAAGTCCATCAAACACGATGAATGCCCAACATCCTATGTCCTTTATGGGGAATCAGCCAATGATGTCTCCTCCGATGAAAAACCCTTACGCTGGTCAGGGCCATGGTTTCTACCAGAATCTGGGCCAGTAGCCAAACTTTTCCTGGCTACCTGGTGCCAGTCAAACTCCAGGGCCCTTTTATCCCAGCTATTCGCAACAACCTAAACTACCTTTCTTGGCGACGTTACACTTGCCAGATTTGACATGGTTGTTAAATGATCCTATCTGTCACGATCCACGTTGGCCTCCTATGCCGACGAAGTTGCCTTCGGACATTCCAAAGTTCGAGGCCAAGCCTAACGAAGATCCAGGTGATCACGTGACTACTTTCCACCTTTGGTGTTCATCTAACTCACTGAAAGATGACTCCATCCAGTTGCGATTGTTTCAACGCACTCTCATCGGGAGTGCCATGAAATGGTACATAGAGCTTGATCGCTCACGATATTCTTCTTTTGGCGAACTGGCGATGGCCTTCCTTAACCATTTCCAGTTACCTGTGAGATACGACGCCGACACAGAGTTTCTAGCCAATTTCGAGCAGACGACAACGGACCATATCTCGGATCATATCCGAGAGTGGCGACGCCAAAAGAGTCTTATCAAGGTACCCGTCCCACCAGCATTCCTGCTTGAGTGGTTCCTTAAGTCTTTAGTTCCGCAGTTATCCAAAGACGTCGCGACTTCAGGGTTTTTCTCTGAGGAAGATGCCATCATGAGGGCTCAACAGTTTGAGCTTATCTATTCTCAGTCTGGTTTACTGTACAACATCCTGCCGGATGCACCACGGTCAATACTGGATAAAACCAGACAGAGAGCCGAACCACATGCCGATGGTATCGTTGGTTCGGCACAAACTAAGCCTGCTGAGCAATTGACAAAATAATTGCAGCAGTTATCTATACAACACTCAGCGGCCAACCAAACTACTACTTTGGTTGTTCCTCCTACTCAAACGTCGGAAGTACACTCCGTACAAATGACTAACCCAAAGGCCACCCAGCAGCCTGAAGGGAAGAAAAAACAACGCAAGAAGAGTAAGGGGGATAAAAAACCAACTGATAATGCTGGCAAGGGCATCACGAAAAAGAGGAAGGCGAGGTATCTGTGCAATTTATATGCGGAAGACCACCCGACCCATCTATGCCCTCGACTTGCGGAGGCCCAGAAGTTTGTCACACAACAATAGCAAGCCGTGTTGACTAATCCCTTTCAGAATGGGCAAAATTTAACTCAAGCCTCTACAAGTGCCGAGGTGGGCAGCCAAGAAAACTGCCCTCCCCCAAACAATTCATCTTCCGTGAACGTATACATGGTTAAAAGTGATGCTTTAATCACGACTAGAGTGCACAACTATAGCAAACCAAGCGCTTCTGAGAAGGGAAAAGAAGCCGAGATCCCGTCTCTTCCTCTACAAATCGAGAAGACATTGGGTGAAAAAATGACACGCATTCCAAAAGGTGCGTTCAAGCAAGCTTCTCACAATCCAAACGCAAGGGCTGCCTAGAACTACTCTGTGGTGGAAGATTTATCACAAACCCCTTGTGCTATGTCCGCTTTGGAGGTCCTCCAAAGTTGCCCTGCTCAGAGGAAAGCCTTGTTGACTTCTTTAGGCTCTACTGAGACTTGTAACCTGGGTACCATCATGTTAGACATGACTGACTTGAAACCTCGTTTTCCTTACCACGTCGCGTTTCAGATAGTAGTGGCTCATCCCACGAAAACTTTTACATGGAATATCTTCTGCACGGTGGTAGACGAGGGCGCTTCAACTTGCGTTATGTTGTTAGCATGCTGGAAAGCCATTGGTCAACCTGAGTTGTCTCCGTCACCTACTCTCCTCACTGGGTTCGATGGTCATTCTTTCCGACCACATGGCATCATTCCTTCTTTCTCTGTGCAGTTGGGGGGGAAGACTGTGTGCGTCGAAGTAGAGGTAGTTGATGCCCCCATCGACTACAATATATTGTTAGCTCGTAGTTGGACTTATGCAATGCAAGCGGTGGTCGCTACAGTTTTTCGAGTTTTATTGTTTCCACATGAAGGTCGGATAGTGACCATTGATCAATTGTCCTTCTCTCGACCTGACCCAGCCTTGGGGGCATCCACGGTTCCCATGATAGATAATCCTTAAGCCGGTGTCGTTAACATAGGAGTTGGTTTGTGCCCATCTTTGATGGGTACTTTCGATTATCCACCTCCTCATGGTGATGTCAAGTTTATATCGACCCACCACAAGGCTGAGATTTTTCATGTTTCGTCGTTTCGCACGACTTACTTTCAGGATCTGTGGACTCTTCCTTCCCCATCAGCCACGATGGATGAGACAGGGCACGCTGGCATGTCCATGCCCTTGTCGGCCGCTGAAGTAGCGTACTCTCTAGTCCAGCAAGCTTCAGCTAACCCTGATCCGACTCCCGCACAAGAGTTGGATCCACTTTCAGAGCCTATTTGGGCTCAGGATTCTCTTGCTACTACCGATTCGTTAGACTTAGTCTTGCCTTCCGACGAAGCAGTAATTGAAGAAATGACTAGTCCGGACAAACCTTGGGATGATCTTCATCACAGATCATATTTCCTCCCAGAGTTACACCGAATTGAGGCAGGAGAATTCACTATCACCATGACGGGAGATCAGTTGTGTCCTATTAACCTCTTAGCTACACGGGAAATTTATGCTGAGGGGAATATGGCGACTATCGCTAAAACTATACCTATTAACATCTCTCAAACCCCTGGCATCGTGGAGAATGTCTTCGTCGGAGCGGATTGCTCCCCCGAAGAGATTCAGATTTACACGGATCTTTTCAAAGAATTCCGCGACGTTTTTGCCTAGTCTTACGAAGCGATACTTGACATCGACCCACAAAGTGTAGATCATGGGCTACCTTTGTTGTTCTTAAAGCTAGCTTTGAGACCCAAAAGAAACATTCGGCGAGCCTGCATTTATGCTTTTCGATCTCGTCCGGATTAACTGAGAAAAGTAACCATTGTGGAGTCTTCTTTAAGCCCTTTTCAGACTCCTTAAAGATGAAAAGATTGCTGAGTGACCTTGTTTCTTCACACTCGTTAAATTGGTCCATAGGAACGTTTCCTTAAACGGGTCTCCTTTTAAGCCCTTTTCAGACCCTCTAAACATGAAAAGATTGTCGAGCGATCTTGTGACCTTTCACGCTTGTTAAACTGAAATTTGAAGTCACGTCTGTTCGACGGTAGTTTACCCCTGTTTCGGTCCAGATGGTCAACTGTACGAACAAAGGAATACTCTATTGAATGTCCATTCTTTAGAAGAGTATCCTGAGGTATAATTTTATTCCTTTTTTGGGCCCGAGGGACTAAATTTACGAAAAAGAAACCCCCACAGAGTCCATAGTTAAGCTCTTTTCAGACTCCCTAAATATGAAAAGATTGTCGAGTGACCTTATTCTTTCACACTTGTTAAAATGGTCCAGAAGAACATTCCTGATGGAGTCCATAGTTAAGATTTTTTCAGACTCCTTAAAATTGAAAAAATAGCCGAGTAATCTTGTCCTTTTCACACTCGTTAAAATGGTTTTGAATTGACGTCTAATCGGTGCTAGTTTATCCCTTTTTCGAACCGACTAGACTATTGACGAAAAAGGTACCCCAATGGAGTTTCCTTTTATGCTTTTTCAGACTCTCTAAATATGAAAAATCACCGAGCTTCCCTTCTTTGGGCTCGTTAAAACATCGAAGGACGTTACCATTGTGTGTTCTATCAACTGCATTTGCATCCTTTACCCATCAGCCTAGTAATAGTTTGCCTTTGCGTCTTAACACCTTTGGCCACTGGAGGATTTTTCCCGAGTATCATTTCCTTAGAACATCAGTCTTGTCCTTGTGCCTTGAGATTGTATGTTTGCTATACTCGTTCCTCCTTTGTAACGTAATATTCCTTTATTCTTTTTCACAATCATCAAAAAGAACAAAAAAATCAAATATACCCCAAAAAGAGGATGGGAAAAGTATTTTATTTATTGGCAGCATCATGAGTTGCCCTTGGATAAAGCACATCTGTCTATTTGATTCATCAGACTTTGGGATGTAGTATGACCTTAGGAAGCTTTGCTCACTATATTGAGTTGTTTCCTCCACCGTTTGGTTACTCTTCCAAACATATGGAGAGTTTGCGTTGCCTCCTGCTTCGTAGACTTATGATTAACAGATATGTTGCCTGAGTCTTATCACATGTCGTGCTATTGTCCAAGGGAAGTTTATCACTTATCCTGAGTCGGCCCCTCTGCAATATGTCTCTTGTCCGCATACCCGACCATCCTGAACATCCAATCAAGTCTTTGTTCGAAATCACTGAAGCCTTCAGTCTAATCATCAAGATTATCAAGTCCACAACCGACGATCGTCGAAGACCTCTGGGTAGTGCATTCGTACACTCATATTACACTCCTACCTGATTTTAGAAGATTTTGAAGTTGTTGCTCGAGATCTGAAGTACAGCCATCAAGCCAAATCAACTTCTGGGAGATGGATACTTTATATGTATATCTTTCTGATTTCAAGATGTAGCTCTGCTGTGTATTATTCGCGGCTACTCTTCATAGTTATTTGACATGGATCTACAATGTATTTGATTGGTAGCCATGGTTCGGATTTATCCCAAGCATGGGTATGCCCGCCTCGGTGAGACATTTGATATTTTTTACAGACGGCACCTCCTGATTCCTGATTCCTGGGCTCACTCATTCAGCATATCAGTACAGATTGGTAAAGAATTGGTAATGTATTTCGGCCATCAGATGCTCTTCTGACCTCACACATTAGGGGGCATCTGTTATAACCCTAAATTGCACCATCCATGCTTACCTAGCATCATGCCAACTCATTTCCCTTCATTGCCAAAGCCATGCTGAAAAGACTCTTTAAAAACCTCCTAAATCAAGTAACCCGCGCCCTAACCCACTACTGGGCACGTTGGAACGCTGGCAGGCCTTCTGCTGCACGCGTTGGAACATTGGTTGGCCCACTACAGCCTGCGTTTACCTAACAAAGCAAAAAATCAGGAAAGTTACCGACGGAAAGAAAAGCTTTTGGTTAGTTAACTGGAAATCCCAGCCATGCATGGCCGAGAGTTCGCCCAAAACCCTAGCTCCTTCTAGCCTATAAAAGAAGGGGTAGGGGTACTATTCAAAGGAGGAAAATCATAGCAAAGAAACTCTGCCCAATTGCCGAATCCGTTTTGTCCCAACCCTTTAGCCTTTCCTCAAGCTTTAGGAGAATTCAAACAAAGCAGTTGGAGGACAAAGAAGAGGAGGAGCCCAGGATCAGGATCGAGGAATGGTGGCCGGTCTCTATAATCATTGTAAGTTGATTCATCTTGAGATTAATAAAAAAGATACTTTTCCCGTCCCAAATGCAAAAGTCTTATATGTTTTATTTGATTGATTCTTAATCTCTAACCCCCTAGTAGAACAATAGCATGCATGCATAGTTTTGTCTTGATTGCAGGATCGCTTTTTGGAAGGAGCAACAAAAGCAAAGGGGATAAAGCGCAACGGAGGATCTACACCAACCATCGATAAAAAATGTTAGTTGGTTCTTTCCATGTTTGCATGTGAAAAAGGGTTTTAGGTTTGGGGTAGAAGGTTAAAATTAATTTCTTAAGGGTCATGATCTGCATGCAAGTTTAAGCCCTAGCTTGTTAGTCCGTAGGGTGCAATTTTCCCACAACAATTTTGGCCAGGAAAAATTCTATATAATCACAACCATGGATCAAGAAAAAGAAAGGTTCATGCTTCTAACTCTCTTTTATTCTATTCATTTGCTTCTCATTTACTATATGTACATATTACTTGTTTTCCCTTGCATATCATCTTACATTCATGTTCATTGTATTTTGTGCGTTCCCACATTGAAACAAACAGAAAAACTGGAGAAGACCAAGGACTCTTTACCACAAATGTAGAAGAGGAGATACATGTTGGACACACCTACCACACTTAGAGGGGGGGTGAATGAGTGTGGGGATCTTTTTCCCAAAACTTCCCTCTGACACAAAAACTCCTTAGTTAACATTCAACATTTTCTCATTACTCATTGTTGTCATTTATAATCAGTTATATGTGAATACATATTAGCAACATATATCAACAACATATCATCAACAAATCATCTCCATAAGGAACACAAAGAACACAAGATGTATGTACAATTTTTCTTTTTATTATGGACTTCAATCCGGGGGTTTTTCAGCAACAACTGAATAAAGTACAAATCTACAAAATCACTAGCTCTATACGCAAGACTCGGCTTACATTCTCAACACCAACTGAGATGAGGCAACAATCCTCAACAGATATCGATCTGTCAACATAAACAAGTGCATCAACCATGCACCAACCTATGCCAAACAATCTGTAATCAACCTGTACCATAAACAAGTGCATCATGAGTCAACTACTCATCAATAATGACTCATCAATATGTACCAACATCATCAACTATACAGCTCATGTATGTGTCAACTCATCAACTGATTGTCTCAACCATGACTAGTTTTGGATTAGTCAACAACCCCAACTTGAAATAATCATAACTTTGTACCTGTAATGAATAAAGATATGAAACTTATACACAATGTTATTTAGTGTGTTGTATTCAATTCCTCCATGTGGAACTACTTGGAACCTCTCATAAAAGTATTTATAGCAAAAATGGCATACCTTGCTGAATTCTAGCTTATTCTAGAGAGTGACCTTATAGAGTGTGCCCCGTACGGAATATTTGTTGAATAGATATGAAACTATTACAAAGAATACTACAGACTGTAATATAACCAACACAATTGGTATCACTAAATTTGGATCGGTTATGAAGAAGTTATGACGTTTTTACAAGAAACACTTGTTTTAGACTAGTTTCAGGATTAGCCACAAACCCTATTTTCCACGAAGTGTATCTCTAAAAATAAAACAAACCACAAGTTGAATATTTTATCACATATACTTGGATATGTTTCCTAAATTTCATATCAATCCCAAGGTCTGAATCATTATATAAATAAATTTATAGTGAAAATGGTGAGATGACCTATAAATAACATACCTTAGAAAGCATCATGAAAAGAATTTATCCTCCCTTCAATTCCGGCCCTCTTTTCTTCACCTTCCTTCTGAAATTCGGCTTATATATCCTTGGTTACTGTTGTTCCAGAGTTTGTGTTTTAAGGCTATAAAACACACCGTCTGGGCATCTATAATGATGATGTTTTCTTTCAAAACAATAGGTACTGAAGGTTAGACCAGATTCAGTTTCTCAACTGTCTCTGTCTTTCTTCCCTATGTTCTTGGATAGTTATGTCCCGTTCTATTGCTGCCCACGATTGTTCTAGTTCGGTTCTGTTTCTGGCAGTTTGCAAGATAGTATTGAAAAGGTTCAATGCGATACTAGTTTGGTCTTGCAATCCTATGTCTACGTTGGGTTGTCTAACGTTTGGGACAGTCATAGGTGACTAATTTTTATATTTTTTATGAAAGGGTTTTGATAAGTTTGTTACTTCAGATATTCAGGCCGAAT
>ML776559.1:2340060-2368036 GCA_009831015.1 Picea engelmannii | reverse complement strand
ATTGATCCACAAAAAGGATGATCTACAAGAGACCATTGCTATCTTATTTATACTTTCATCCTCTAGGTCACTTAACCCATTTTTGGGTCACTTAACCCATTTCTAGGTCACTTAACCTATTTTCCTTATTTTAGGGTTAACCATTTTCCATAAATAGAAATTTCTCCAATAATTTATCATTTAGACATTCCTTCTTGATTTTCTCATCTTACTTTATCATTTCTTGATTTCTTTTTTCACTTCTCTTTATTATTTAAATAATCCACCTTGACTTTGTTACCTTACTTTATCATTTAAATAATGATTTCTTCTTTTAAGTCACTTTGACTTCTTTGACCTTGGGGGCTTCAAGACTTCATGTGGGGGTCCTTCATCTTCGTAAGGCCATAACTCTCAAACCATGAGGAGTTATGTGAAATTCTACATACCAACGAAAATGGCATGACAAGCACTATCCATCTAGGATAGTTTCACCAACAATTTCCTTGATCTTCATCTCATTATTCCACATACAAGCATGGGTCCTCCAACCATTCTTCTAGGATAACTCAATCCATAAACGTCTTCCCGTGAGGGATTTCACCATAAGGGGACCGCTTTGGAGTTCATCCATTTGTGCACCTTATCAATCATGATAAGAAAATAATGAGACATCTATACATTTTTCCAACAATGCATCATATACCAATGAAACCACAATGATTCATCTTCATCATGTATCAATGACAACTCATTGATCCATCTTCATCATGTATCAATGACAACTCAATGATCCATTTTCATCTATGCATTCTCATCAAGGAAAATACATATTATATTACATCAATCATCAATCAATCAATCCTTTGACATCAATCAATCAAACCATTGGCATCAATGACACCATGATCCAACAATACAAAGGTGTATGCTTCTACTCTTATTTCATATTCCATTGTTTTGTATTTCATTTATTGTTTGTATATTTGTTCTACTGCTTTGCACCTAATTTATTGTATGTAGATACTATGTATCTTCCTACATAATAACTTATCTTCATGTCAATTTTATTCTCTGTGCTACTACATTGAAATACATAGAACTATATTTATTTTTTTACGTGTCTTTCTACATACCAACTTACCTTCATGTCCACTATATTTTCTACATTGCTACACTGAAATAAACATGTTAGTTGGACAAGTGGAAGAAATCTTATATGCCACGGCAGAGGAAGTTGAAGTACAATCTTCAAAAAGGTATACCAATTGTGATAGTAAATCAAACACACAAAACAAGTAGGTGGATAAAACATTGGAATAGAAAACAATGATTTGGCAACAATGGAACTTTGTTGAGACTTCTCGCTTCTGAGCATTTCCCTCCCCATTTCTATTTTCCCACTCTCTATTGCCCTTTTTTTCCCTCTTCTATACTTAACTGAATTCCCCTTTCTTTTTCTAGTCTAATTTCGCTTTCTGGTTGCTTAACTTAGTCGTTTTTTCGAAAATGTCTAGGTGTGCGGGTTGGCAGACTCACGGGTTCACATTTATACTCATGTTTCTATATCACAAGTCCGAACAACAACTTCCTCATTCCATACTTGGCCACTTTTTCGATTGCGGTTTCCCAGGCTGGCGGGCTCAAAATTGCACCTCTAGCTTCGGGGGTTCCACAATATACAGATTGGCCATCAGACTCCCCCATCATGCCCTTCTCCGTGTTACACATTTTTGCAGTCAAAAATTCCGAGGCATACAATTTGACCGTTGGGTCCTCATGTTTCCTCAATATCCCTTGACACCTTATTTCATATTCCATCTCCTCCAAGCCTGTATGTGACATTTAGAACAATTATGGACAATATACAATGCATATGCTTATTCAGTCCTTTTGATGTTCATGTACACATTCTTGCATCAAAAAAAGTTGGACTAGTGACATGGGCATGAGAAGTCAATCATCGTAAAAATCAACAGAACGATAAGGCCAAAGGTAAAGATTCATACATTGTGCTCTTGATATGTTTACCAAACAAATATCTTGAGATATTTATTCATATATGCCATGATAAATATGTTTATGTCATCTACAACACATACTTTGCAATTCACAAGAAGTATCGACGAGCGCAAGTGAAATGTTGAACGTAGTGCAAGTTCCACATACTAAGAGGTCTGGTTACAAAACTCGTGCCTGCATACTTCATCCAAGTTGCGCATCTACGTGTACATTTATGCCAAGAAAAAAAGAAAACAAAAAAATAATGCAGACTACCATTCACATTACTTTTCCTGTTCAAAAAATGTCATCAGGTCTAAACTTATAACACCCACTATACTATAGATAGAAGGTTTGAATAGACGTCGAACTGGACAAGTGTTTGTCGGGGACATAATGGTCGTGTATAGCACCTACTTGGACAAGGAAAACAAAACTGGATGCATTGTGCGTGATGACATGACAAACAAAGAAGCCATGATGACAGTCACATTGATTATCCCTACACATCTTTTCCAGAAACATGCAGAAAAGAACTTTCCAGGTAATTGGATGTCCATTAAAATTTTTAATATATTGTTGAAAACAATATATGATCGTGGTGATTGTGATCAGATTATTTCACTCAATGAAACAAGTATTGTGGAAAAAATTCCCGCGACTTGTTCAGAATATCGTTTCGTACCGGACACAACAATCAAACAACTTACACAAAGAAATGACACTTACCCAATCAAAAATACTGGTGCAGTTGTCACACTCGCAAGAAAACTTGGCTCACAACACATCCTCCATATAAAATATGGAGAGTTAGAAAACGACAAGGCAATGGTACCATTCTCCATATCCAGTTTTTTCCTTTACTTTCACATGTTTGAATATCTCAGTTATGTTACACAACTATTCCACTGTTCCATATTGCAGTTGCAATTGTTCAACACCTATTCAAATTTGTTTTCCTCAATGGAACAACAATTGCATAAAGGGAAATTTCCACTTATGCTCTTCAAAAATATAACAAAGAAAATAGATGTTAAAAAAAGGATCTTTCGCACAACCCAAGCAACATTTGAAACATAATTGTGAACAAACATAGTAAAGGATCTCAAGAAACTAACTAGCTCGACAACTATTGTGCGTATACATCTACAATTCCATCCACACTTTGCTCATAAAATTTGCCTTGACCAATTTTCTGCAGTTTTTTTTGTTGTGCATTTGTATATTATATTGTTCAATATATTAACTACTATGCTCACATGCCTAGGTTGAGGGTGTTTTGGTTGCAGCGAATGCGTACTTGACCCCCTTCAAGCATGTATGTGCCAAATGAAACTCTCATGCTTCTGCATCTTCGTTCGTAATGATGGTACAATTGATTGTCTACGATGCAGTAAAAAATGCCCTTACATATATAGACATTGCCTCAACGCTTCCATATGAACCATCAACAACACAATCGTACATTGTACAATTAGACAGCCTCTGTTGCAAGGTGTGCTTACTGGGTTAGCAGAATTTCCATATGAAGTATACCTACAGAAAAACACAAATAGTGTCTACATGTTGCGCGACTTTCGGATCCATAAAAAATTTACATTAAAAATGAGTACAATTCCATATTGCATATCGATTGAACCATAAAAAATAAAAAAAAATAGATCAAGCATTGGCAGGAAATGAAACAATCTCATGTGTATCTATCCATGCTACCCAATGAGGATATGAATAGAGTTTTGCAGTGCCATGACAAATTGAACTAGAAGCACATAAGATTGTTCAGTCCAAGAATGAGAAGCATGAGGACAAACCCCATACAAAGTATCCAACTGTGAATAAATCAGGTCCATCCTTTGAACTGTCAAAATGGCTTGCTCCTCTGAACAGAACCATCAGGCATTTCCAATAATATTGGAAATTTGGCATTGTTAGAACTGGTAAATATAGAACATAGTGCTATCAAAAGAAACTGTTCATAGTGATCTTGCTTCATGGTAAAATAGTAATCGACAAATTTCTTGGTGCCCATTTGGGGATTTGGTTATAGCTAGGATACAATGCCCAATCTCCATTGGTTTTGTGTTGTCTTGTGTTTGGAAAACTTTTATTCATGTGCTTTCATGTTGTAGTTCAAGGTTCTCATGGGCCCGGTTTATGAATTATGGTTGGATGATACATTCAGGATCTTAGCAGTTTTTCTATGATCTTAAAGAATACACAAGACCTTCTTTGCCTTTTAATGTAAGCTATGTGAAGAAAATGTAATATGTAGCTCATTTTAGCACTTATACTTGATCGATGAAATTACCAAAATTCATCTTTAGAAATATTTTGAAATAAAAGGATATATACTATGTGAAGTCCAATGGAACTATCATATCAACCACACAAAATTAAAATTAAAATTCGTTGTTATACTTACGGTAAAGTTGACAGTACAATAATTTTACTTGAACATCTCAAAATCGATTTTCCTGTAGCTTTTCGATGCTTCTCTTATGCAAACACATCCTGGAAAGTATAAGCATGACTCACCTTATCTATTCCTTAATTGAAGATATTGTTCACCTATTTAATGCACTTTATAGTTACTGTTAAAACCATCAATGGGGCTTTGTTAACACCAATTCCCGCTTCTGAAAATTTCCATCCCCTTCCTTTTTTCCCTCTGCTTTCCCTTTCTGGTTACTTAGTCGTTTTTCGAAAAATATCTAGGTGCATGGGTTGGCGGATTCACGTGTTCATATTTCCACTGATGCTTTTATATCACAAGTCCAAATGAATGCTTCCCCATTCCATATTCAACAACTTTTTGGATCGCAAGTTTCCGGGTAGGAGGGCTCAACATTGCATTTCCATTGTTCCACCGCCTGCAAGCAATACCTGGACTTCCCTGATTACAAATTGACAACCAAATTCCCCTTTCATTTTCTCCTTTACTTTCCCTTTCTGGTTACTTAATCATTTTTTTGAATATGTCTCATGCTTTTATATCACGAGTTCAACCAACCGCTTCCCCATTCCATACTTGTCCACTCTTTCCATCGGTGATTCTCAACCAGGCTTTCTCAACATTGTGCTTCCATTGTTCCGCGACCTACAAACAACACCTTAGGTTCCGTGATATACAAATTGACCATCGAAGTCTATCATTATGCCTTGTTCTGTGTTACACATTTTGCATTCAAAAGTTCAGAGACATACAATTTGACCATTGGGCCCTCACGTCTCCTAAGTATAACGTGTGACCTTGTTTTGAAGCTTGACCAACCGCTTTCCATACTTGGCCATTTTTTGGAATCTCTTTCGCGGGTTGGCGGGTTCACAAAATGTCCAATGCTTAATCGTTATTTTCCATCCCTACCACCTTTGCACTTATTTCTAGATATGAAATTATTAATCTTTAATGATAATAGCTCATCATGCAGGAACCATTACGATTGTCATTAATGTCCGAAAGGATCGAGGAGATCTATCATTAATACAAATTAAACCAAGATTTATAGAGGGTTGTGTTATCCCTTCTGAGTGTTCATTTCAAGCATCATGGAATCTCTTTCACACGTCATCTGGTTGGCAGCTTCATGAAATATCCAATCCTTAATATCTCTTTGTCGTCACCGCCACCTTCACACTTTTTTTCTAAGTATGCAATTAGTAAGCTTTAATGGTAACAACTCATTATGCACAAACCATATAGATTGTCATTGATCAATGAAAGGCTCGAGGAAATATCCCATTGATACGCATTAAACAACTATTTGTGGAGGGTTATATTATCCCTTTCGAATGTTCATTTCAAACATCATTTGGATAAAACGGACATTCTTGTTAACTTATGGCAGCAATTCGATAGTAGTTCTATCTAGATATAGTAAACACCTTCGGGCATGATGACCAGAACTTCCAGTGGTCTAGGGAATATTCTTACTATTCATCTCCTTCCTCCCAGAAGCAAAGAAGGATATGGTCCCTTGGTGCACTGAGAGATATATTTCAAGCCAAATAATTCCTAGGAAACCCCCCCTTCTCAAACAGCCCGCACCCCTGCATTGATGGTCGATGTAGAGGTTGATGTGGTCGATTTCGAGCTGGAAGAAGATGATATGATGGATGATGACATGATGATGGATGATGGAAATGCAGACGTTATTCCCACTCCTACACCCAAATTGAAATCCACCATAATGGGGGTCACTTCCCGACTCGATGATGGAATCCCTAATAATACCAAAGGAAGGGGTTTAATAAAAGAAATCGACGTTGAACGCAATAGCTGCTTTGCAGCACAAGAGTTTAACTCTCTCGGCTCAGATGGCAGTCCTCACCCTCATAGATGTATCCTTTCCAAGTTTCATTTTTAGGGTTTTGGATTGGGTTTGGATTTTTCCATGGTGCAGCATGTGTCCCTGAAGTCTTTGACTGTAAGGAAATGGTCTCTTGGTGCTCAGAGAGATATATTTCAAGCCAAATAATTATTTAATTGCGAGACCACTCTCTTGTTCTCTAGAGATACAATTAACATCTTAGGGGGTGAGGACCATAACTCCAATTGGTGCAAGGCATATTCCTACTACTCATCCCCTTCCGCCCAGAACAAAGTAATTTGGACCTCTGGAATTGCTAGTGTAGCCTATGTCCCTAAAGTCTTTTCCTGTAAGGAGGGGATCTCTTGGTCCCCTTCCACCTAGAACAACATAATTTGGACCTCTCAAGTTTCTCGTGCAGGTTGTGTCCCTGAAGTCTTTGACTGTAATGAGGTGGTCTCTTGGTGTGTCCTCACTTTTAGTTTCGGTCTCTTCCACTTTCCCTACAACGTTTTTTCTCTTCTTCCTCACGGGAAGCTTGTGAGAACTATCAATTTTACCGCAAGGAGGGTTCTTAACTCCTCCTGTGTTTGAATAATTATGGGTTGCTTTCTTACTGGGGTGGGTCATTGGAGAGATGTTGTGGGATGTCGTACTCTTAGCAGTGGTGGTTGGGGATTGGAAATTCTTCTCACTAGGGCCTTTTCCTTGTTATTTGTACAATTCAGTGGTGCTTTGCAATGTCTCTAGGTCACCAGTGTCAGGAGCAGGAGTGTTGTTCACTTGTTTCAGGTCTTTCGCAAGATATTGAGATTGCAGTAGCCAACATTGAACTTTTGAGGAGAAGACTGGAAGGAGTTCCTAAAAAAGCATGGTATTCAGTTTTCTATGCATGTTCAAGAGCTTGTCGATGGCTCCTGCATGTTGTGCACTAGATGAACAACACAAAATCATATACATGTTTTTTTTTGTAACTCCTATACCTGTATTTATGAAAAATATGTTCAATGCTTCAGTGCAAAGAACTTAGTCCAATGTCTATAGATAAATATATATTTCCCACTATTTTTTATATATTTACTACTAAAAAAAATTCCTTGGAATCTTGGTTGGTGCTTCTTTGTTGGATTTAACACCTCTTCTCATTTGCATGGTTCGATAGTCTCGTAATTCTTAAATATTGTATCGGATTAAGTACTTTGATCTAATATGGAGCATTGAAAAATTATATGACAATGCATTGTGTCGATCCCATGAGGATTCTATGGAAACATAAATGAGCTTCAGAAAGTTTCAAACCAACATTCAATTCTATTCGCAATGCAGATAGAGCATAGAAACACTAATTCACGATGCGGGAGTTGGGGCCCTGCCCAAGAAGTTTTGTTTTCATATCAACCTTGCTGAGCAAACGATCTCGTATTTATGTTTCGCTTCCTTGCTTCCTTTACTCCAAATGGAAACATTTTATTAGTCATCCATCCACTGGCCTCTATTTGAGCACTTTTACTTTGTTAATGAAATTACCAAATTTCTTCTTCGTGAATATTTTGAAAAAAAAAATAGAAAAAAATGATATATGGTAGCTGAAGTCAAATGGAGCTATGAAATCAACCACAATATTAAAATTCAAGTTCTTCATTGTTATACTTACGGTCAAGTTGATAGTACAGTAAGTTTATTTCTAGATATGCAATTATTAAGCTTTAATGCTAACAATTCATCATGCAGGAAGTTTAATACTTAAAATAATATTTCAAGGCATTGAAAAATGTATCAAGAACACAATTACTCCCACAAGTTGCAATAAAAACAAATCTTCAACAAAAAAAATTCTCACACCCTTTTTAATGGTACAAGCACAATAGAAAATGAGTAATTGGATAAAATATTGGACTAGAAAATGATGGGTTTGCAACAATGGGGCTTGTTTGAGACCAATTCCCGCCTCTGAAAATTTCCCTCTACTTTTCTATTTTCCCACTCTCTTTTATCCCCTTCTTTTACCTCTTCTATACTTAACCAAATTCCCCTTTCTTTTTCGCCTCTACTTTCTCTTTCTAGTTACTTAGTCATTTTTCTGAAAATGTCTAACTGTGCGGGTTGACAGACTCACAGGTTGACATTTTCACTCATGCTTTTATTTCACGATTCTGACCGCTTCCCCATTCCATACCTAGCCACATTTTGGATCGTGGATTCCCCTTTCACCCAGAATGAAGTAATTTGGACCTCTGGAATTGCCCGTGCAGGCTGTGTCCCTGAAGTTTTTAAATGTAAGGAGGCGGTCTCTTGGTGCACCGAGAGATATATTTCAAGCCAAATAATTATTCCACTGTGGGACCACTCTCCTGTTTCTTTGTCACCTCAGGTCTTTCACAAGATGTTAAGATTTTCGGAGCCAACATTGACCTTCAGAGGAGAAGACTCCAAGAAGTTCTTAAAAAGGAATGATAACAGGTTGGAGCTCTTGCCCGAGTTCCTGGAAGACCCAACAAAAGTTCCTAAAGATATCACAAGCTTGCAGGTTAGTTCATCTAGAAATCCATTCCGGGAAATTGCCTGGTTGTTTACAAGAATAAAGGGATAGGAATCCACAATAAGTATTTCCCACATGGTTCTTTATATTTTGTATTTCACAGTCAAGGAACAAGCCATTTTTTATTGGGGGAAGCTAATTTCCATTGAAATATGTTCCAAATTGTCATGATTCAAAAAGGAGAAGAAATTTAATATGTCATTCTACTTGGTTTCGTGATACCGCATTGTTGTCTATTTCTAAAACCGGTTGTGTCCAAGAAGGTAAACTGTGAATTCGACCCAGTAACCTTCTGGTACCAGGCGTTGTGGAGGCACAAGGCCTCCCATTGTTTTTATGATGTTTTTAATGACTTTGTCTATGTTTGCAAAAATTTATTGTTAGGAAAGGATGCTCCCCGCATGTCTGACCAAGAAACCGAGTTTTTGGATAGGAAGGGCGCACTTGAAAAAATGGACAATTATAGTGTGATAATGATTTTTGGCTCCAAGGAAAATCCTGCTTTCCTTCCATGCCACATTAAGGACATAATGTTTGTTACAGAAATAGCAAGGCAATACAACTACTGGTTGCATTTATTCCATGAGAAGAGAAAAAAACATTTCATTCCTCTGCCTTGGAAAGTCGGGACTTCATGTTGAGGAACATCAACAAAATTGACAAATTCACAAGCCATTTCAACAACTTGAACCTTAGATATGCTAAAAAGATAAGAGGGTTCGACCCTGATGGGATTTTTTAAGAACATTTACTAGCAGTTGGCTTCAACAATTCTTTTATCCAGACACACTTGAACGAAGATAGAGACAATGACGACAACACTCCTCCTTCTAATGCCGATGACCTAGAGACATTACAAAGCACCATTGAATTGTACAAAGAACAAGGAAAAGGCCCCAGTGAGAAGAGTGTTCAATACCTGGCTACCACTCCCAAGAGTACGACATCCTTAAGCATCTCTCCAATGACCCACCCTAATAAGAAAGAAACCTATAATTGTTCAAATGGAGGAGGAGATAAGGACCCTCCTCGCGCTAAAATTGATAGTTCTCACAAGCTTCCTGTGAGGAAGAAGAGAAAAAAATTTGTAGGGCAAGCGGAAGAGCTCAAAATTGAAAGTGAAGACATGGAACTTGAGATTGATCTGGATAGTGTATTTTGCAACTTTGATCAACCTAAGGAAGAGATCCAGCATAGTCCCCTAATGGAAATAGCTGAGACCAAAATTTTTGACGAAGATGAATCCTTCGTATTCCAGAGCGTTGTTTTTGACAACGAGTCTAAAAATTTAATTATTGAAAAGAGATATGTAAGAAATAAGAAAGGGAAATCTCGTTCAGAGATTAACCTTAGGAACATGTGGTCATCCCAAATCTCTCGACTTCACTGAGCGACCATAGATGCTCTTGATGATTCCATTAGAGGCATTGAGGCCGAGAATGACAGACTGAAGAACCGAGTCAAGGAATTGGAGGAAGCTTTGATTCCTATGCCATTTTTTGTCAGTCCTTTAGAAATAACCATGCCTGCCACCCCTATATCCAAGTTAAAAGGATCCTCCAGTATCCTAGCATTGTGTAGAGGTTGTGTGGAGAAGAATATCAAGAAAAGAATGGAACTGATTACTCAGGCCTGGTAAACATCGCAAAGTATGGCTTCCCTTGGAATGAGGGCACATGATTTACATGAACATTTGCAGGTGGATTTAAAAAATGAAGAATGTTTCTATATAGACACGGTCATCCCTTTTGGTGTCCATGTCAGCAACATGACAGATATGAGAAGAAGACAAGAAGAACTCCCCTCCCCAAACCAGATCACTCAATTAAATGCATGCTGGAAAGAGAAAGTGAAGAATCCGCATCTCATTGTCCAATCATGTGAATAATCCATATCAAAGAAAGAATAATTATTCAGAAAGTTGACCGAAATAGATTTATTCGGAAGTACCAACGAGATCCAAGACCCCAACTTAATCGTCAACTCCTTTCCCTTAACCAAGAAATCCTTCAATGAACAAGTTGATATTTTTAAGGGCTTGTCTTTATAAAAGTTTTACAACATCCTTGAATATGGTGAAGATGATGTGGACAACTGGCTAGTCGACTATTCGGTACAAAATGAAGAAATTGATCAGGCTCTGTCTAATATTTCTATTGATCTAAGGGAATTATAAATTGAGCTTTTCAACATACAAATTTAGGATGATATTAATGTGTCCCCCATGAGAGGCTACATTGAATAATGGCTCCAAAGGGAAATTGACAAGCTCACCGACTAAGGGCAATAGGAAGTTGGAACGATTCTAGTAGCTGTCGACAACAACAATAAAAAGAAATCAGCAAGCAAATATCAAAGGGGGAGA
This sequence comes from Picea engelmannii, assembly GCA_009831015.1. Classification (NCBI taxonomy): domain Eukaryota; kingdom Viridiplantae; phylum Streptophyta; class Pinopsida; order Pinales; family Pinaceae; genus Picea; species Picea engelmannii. Next base: position 2,356,845 of record ML776559.1, on the reverse strand, counting down.
TATATACCATCAATGTAAGTCTATACTAATCACATCCTCCTTTGTTTATCAATCCATTTATTCCACCTATTTAAATAGAAATTTCTAACCAAAGACTAATACCTTCCAATTTCTTCTTTTCAGGTTTTTCTCTCTACCCTCGCCCAATTTCTTCTTTTCAGGTTTTTCTCTCTACCCTCGCCCAATTCTTATTTCTACAATCCAATTTCTTGTACATATTTATTTTATGGTTTGCAGGAGCCCCAATCCCAGTCTATATGACAAACACATTTAAATTTCCAGGAATATGTAACAAACAATATTATTTTTTTGATATATTTCAAAGAAAACTATTTTTTATCTTCTGTAATATTTATGTGCTCAGAATTTTTTATATTCAACTAGGATGAATGTCAATAGATTGTGTTTATTTAATTTGGAAATGAGCACACGGAGGTCAGATTCTGCAATATTATAGGTTTTTTGAAGTTTAAAGGGGATTCATGAACCATTATTTCAAAAAACAAAACAAAACAAAACAAAACATTTTCTATCGTTTTGTATTACTTCAAGTCATTACAATGGGTATTCTCTAAGTCCCACATTTGAACTATACACACCACAGGAAAAACTTATAGAGGAGCACCACATCTATAACAACACAGTAGATTCAAAAAAATATATTTGTTTCTTTGCCACCGCATATAAATTTATTTATCCTAACACATATAGAGACACACAAGCCATATGATCTATTTAAAGAAGTGACTATGAAAATTGTACTTAACTCTAACCAATTGGAAGTATACATAAATCATTATGAATGAATTTCATAAATACATTGAAGAGATAAAACATGCAAGGTAGGAACGAAATTTTCGAACATGGCAAGTCAGACTACTAGTAAAAATAAAAGCAAGATGGATTATGCAAAACACAATATAATTAGAATGAAAATATTTTCAAAAACTAAATGGTTTCAATTCCATAATTGCTCTAGGAACCACGTGTCATTTCCTGCATGGATACCACATGTGCTTCATGCTGCTTTCCACATCTTCGCTGCAATTTCCATTTTCCTTCGTTACTTATTCCCATTCCAACCCTGCAGGGACTGCATTGCCATGAAACACTTGTTTAGGAATCAATTCACCTTATTTAGGAATCGATTTAATGTAATGGTCTCTTGATCTTGGGAATTCAATATGGTTTTCTTGACTTTGAGAACATCCACTAAGTCTCAACAACCCCAATCCCATAGTAAACGGGCTATCCATCTACAAATCTCTAGATTATTGAGCCACAACACCTAATCCTATTCAACCAACATAGTAACACACATAAGATAATTTAAGGTCTACACAATCCAATTGAAAATTAACCTCATAGTAATTTTTTAGCTCATAAACTCGTTAGCTAGCCTAGTTTGGCCAAATACAAATTAACCTCTAATAATTTTTAGCTCATAAACTCGTTAGCTAGCCTAGTTTGGCCAAATAAGATTTATAGATTAAGGGGAATGTCACTTGAATTTTCTGCAATCTGTATTAGTCCCTACTGGCCTACGGTCAGGGACTATAGCTTTCACCCTGAAGTCAAAGTACCTATTACTTGGTGTGTTTTTTGTATTAATTGGTACATTTTTGTGTGTTCTGCAGGTTTTAGATGAAGTTTGTTGCCTACTTTTCCTCATTGCCAAGGGTTTGTGAAAACCCTTTATTATTTTGAAAATACAAATGATTTTTTATATTGTGTAGTTTTAATATCTAAATTTTTTTATTGGCTTAGTGAAGGTGATGTGACTTAATAATTCATGGTGTGTTTAATTTTTTTTTTGTATTTTTCAGACATAAAAAAATGATTTGAAAATGAAAATTCTAAAAAATTCAACAAATAGCCACCTTTTCATCTCTATTTCAAAAGTGATAAGACTCGTGGTGATATGCATGGATCTGCATGCACAATCACTAGGATAAAATTACGTTGCAGCCAAATCTCCTCTGATTCCATCCATAAGCTCTCTTCTAAGTCCATCCATTAACATTCTTGAAGCAAAGAAAAAGGAAAAATACGGGATTCTTCGAGTATATCAATACACAGGGTGCACTTGCAGAACAAGGATTTATGCGCCAAAGAGTTTAAACGTGGTAGAGAAAGCTACACTATATGATGTGGTAAAAGGAGAGGATTTCAACAAGTTGAAGAAGGAGGCTTACTAAGATATGGGGGATCTGGCTTTGAAGAGGGGTTATGGAAGAAAGTGTTATGTGTTTTGGTGCATATGTAGATTAAGGCTTGCATCCATTGAAGCTAATGTAGAGTGCTTGTGTGATGTGGGTTCGTGAGTCCTTGTCTAATTCTTTCACTTGGCTCAGTAATGTACACAGATATTGGTGCCATAGAACACTGCTATATTCCATGTGTAGCACCAACAGTTGCACTAGAACATGGGCGTTGTTCAAAGCTAAACACAAAGATAGATATCATCACTTTCCTTAATTTTTGAAATAATTTGAAGGCTATATTTTGTAGGCCATACCTGTAATCTGTCGTTGCATCCCCAAATTCAGAAACCTTAATGTCTTCCAATAAAGCGCGGGTATAAGAAACTAGCTCATGGAATCCTGAATGAACCGGTCAAATGCCTCAGTGAAAGGAATAGGTGGGAGGTTTAGGGCCAAAGAGAAAAAATTTGGTACCTTTACGCCCTAAACATGGAGAAACAATTTGGAGAAAGTTCCAGACCTTCTCAGTAAACATGTAACTACAAAATGGGCTAAGATGAAAGATGTAACTATAAAATGAACCAGATCAAGGGATGTTTTTCATAGCTATAAGCCATGACATATAAGAAAAAAATTACCACGTTATGTATTCTCTCAGAGCCAAGACAAGTTATTGATGGGTATATATTATTTTAATTACGACCATGTTTTTTAAGACATTCCTATTGCAATATACATGAAAATGTTGCATCTTGAAAACTAGGTATTGCAGTATACATGAAAATGTTGCACCTTGAAAACCATGATCTGATAATTCAATTGAAGGTAAAAAAGCATTTAGAAATTTTATTTCTAGAATAAAAACCACTGAAACAAACATTGGAAGAAAAAGTAAGCCAATATAAACGAAGTGGAGATTCAAAATGGCAGGGGGATTCCAAAAAAAAACATTATCCTATAAACTACTTTCAGACAACGTTGAAATAAGAAAATGTAGAGAACATGCTTGTCAATAACAACCGAAATTACCATGCATAGCACATGAATTATTTTCAAGCAAAAAAGTCTAAATACCATTAGAAAGCTTGAGTTGAACAATATAATGTGCCATTCCAATGTTCATAGTTTTTATTAGGTCTCCATGCTCATCATATGCTACTTGGAATTAGGGATGTCTTACAATTATGCAGCTACAATAGAGAGGCGAGGGTCTAAATTTTCTTTAAGGTGGTCCTAATAATGTTACTTGCATGAAGAGTCTATGACCCTTCGATTAGTTTTGTTTGTTAATAAAAGTCAAATAAATCACACATAAACTCGCATATATTCTCAAAATAAGGTTCTAAAATCATATATAATGCGATCACACATAAACTCACATATATTCTCAAAATAAGCTTCTAAAATCACATATAAGGTGCTTAGAGGTTATTATATTCTCAAAATAAGGTTCTAAAATCACATATAAGGTTATTAATTAGACAGGCAATATATCCTCTACATGAAATGGCTCAAAAAGTAATAAACATCATATGTAGTGTCTAACATCCACTTGGTAGCTCCTGATTGGTGCCTACAATAAGGGGATATCATAAACATAAACTAGAAGGAAATATCATCAATATCTTCACTAAAATATTAGGTTGTCTCTACTCAAGTTTGTCCTCTCCTTAGGATAGGTGTTTCTTTTGATGGCCTTAAGTACAAGGCCAAGGAAAAAACTAATGTAGGCTACTTCCTTTTCCATGTGGCATTGTGGCATTCTTGAACTTATAGTGCTTTTCCATGTGGCATCCTTGAACGTATAGTGTTTCTACCATACCTATATTAATGATGGTATGGCTTTCTTTCTCAATTTATTTTCCTTCCTTTCTAATAAATGTGTGGACTCTATAGATATATCTTCATTTAGAAGTATATGTTGAGATGCCCATTAAGAGGTGTCCTTAGGATCAATAATCATTTGGTTTACAAGTGGACCTTCAATTGTGGGATGGGTACCAACACTAGGGTTGAACTTTGGGAGTGTGAGATTTATTAACATTGGCTTCGCGACTGCATATCCTCGATCTTCGAGTTTTTGGAGACTCCAAAATCATCATAGACTGGTTGAATTGTAAAGGTAAGTTGCAGGTAATTAATTTGGAGTGCTGGAAGGACAGAATCAAAGATCTCTGCAAAGCTTTCAGATCAATCGAGTTCACTCACATTTATAGAGATAACAATAAGCAGGAAGACGAGTTATCCAAGAAGGCTTTACAGAACCAAGAAGGAGAAATAGTCTACAACTAGTGGGAAGAGAGACATGAGGGCCCCACTTTGTTCTTAAATCTCTTTTGATGTAATATGCGACGTTGATTATTGAGTTTTTTTAACTTTTTAGCATTAGTTGGTGTTGGAAGGTCTTTGGACTATATTTAGGACCTTTGTAGACATAACAAGGTTTCTTAGTGGGCTATTTTTTTTTTGAATTGTAACAGTCCAAGTACTTGTGGGTAGATTTTATACACCTTTTAGTTTGGAGGATCGAGGAGTTTATACATGCTTTAATTCTAGATGTTTCTTAGACTAAAATTTTCTGTCAAAATAAGAGCAATATAAGTTTCTTAGATGTTTATTAGTTTATATCAATATAAGAGCAATTTTCTGTTGGGAAAAAGAGATGCCCATTAAGAATATGAGATGCTCATTAAAAATATGAAAATGATTATATACATTTTAGCAAGGAGAAATGGAATACATTATGATCCAAGGAGGTTATATATATATATATATATATATATATATATATATATATATATATATATATATATAATATAGTGTAATGGTATTTGTTCTCCTATTTAATAGTGAGGGCAAATATTAGAATATGATGTAGAGGTTATATTTGTTGATATACTTAATGTTATTATGATGGTAGGTGTATATTTTAAATTCATCATGTATGGGACATTTGTCTCTCTATAATGAGAGGTTGTCTATCTATAATGAGAGGTTATTAAGCTTATTAATTACCATCTTGTGGGATTTAAGGATAACCTTATGTCTCCCTTTTACTTAAAATATGTGAATAATTGACTTCTTATTTCTTAATAGAGGTGGTTAAATTATTTAGTTGATGAGTTTTTATTTTTCTCATATTGATTATGTGAAGTGGTCTTCTCATTATTGAAACTTGTATATTGAAGAGGTCTTAGTAGTTATCCATTTATTTGTATGGATAATTAATTATATGGTATGTAAGTGTTTTTATAGAGTTAGGAGGTATATTATAATCAGATTTAGATATTTGAAATAATTTGTATTTAATAGTAAATGTTATATATATATATATATATATATATATATATATATATATATATATATATATATATATATATATATATATGCTTGTTCTTTTTTCTTATATTTTATTATTTTGATTTGTTTATGGTAATGTGCATGTTTATATATTCTTGTTTTTGTCTTTTATATTTTATTATCTTTATTTGTTTATGATAATGGTGTATGTTCATGAGAGATTATATAGTTGTTGATTTTTACTTTCATTGTTTTCTAACATGGTATTCAAGTATATATTTTTTTAGCACAATATCAAAATTAGTGATATAGCTTCCTTAGATTAATCTTTTGACATACTGTATATTTGGTGTGAAGTTTTGTAACACATCCAAACCTTACTTATAAGGATTGGAGTATATTTTTAATTGTATGTCTAAATAAAATTATAAAACATCACTTATTCCTTGATTATATATAAATTATATCATTATATTAGTGAAAAGAAAAGATACCAAAGAACTTGGAAGTCATCCCTATAAATTAGAGGAGATTTTATTTCCTTATTTCCATTATAATTTGATAAAAATAAATCAAACCATTTTAATAATTTATGAAGATGAACTTATGACATAATATCATTTGTAGTTTCAAAGTTATTTCCATTTATATATGGTGAGAAACAAATTCATTTGGGATAGAAGGTTTTAGCATGGATAACAATAAATTATAAACTCTTCTAAGCATTCTAAGTTGTTAATCATAAATATTTAAAATTGATCGTGATACATTAATCTACAATCAAAGTCCAATTTACAACGTAGTTTAGGGTTTTTGGGGTTTATGACATACATAACATAATTTTGTAAAACAATTTGTAAATATTATTTGAGAAGACTTTATTCTAATGTTAATTACAAAATTATAATAGTCCATAAACATGTTTAGAATATAAAATGTACACCTTATGACAAAGAATATGAATGAACTTATATGTAACGAACATAGTAAACATGTTAATTGATTTCATAGGACAGATTCAATGCCTAATTGTAAGTACGTGTCATTGAATATACTACCCCAATCTCGGTTATGAAGCAACAAACGAAAAATATTCTAAGATATCTATATTTTATTCTCGACTCATTTTGGTATAGAAAATGTCAACGATAAATATACATTCTCTATGTATATTTTGATATTTGTGCCATTGTTGGATTTACCACTTGACCACCTTTCTCTTAACCTCTCCGAGTCTAAGCTCAATAATTCCTTTTTATTTTATGGCTCAAGAAATTCCTTCATTTTATTATTTAATTGGGCATGAAGGTTACTTGACACGTTATAGGGGATGGAAGGTTATTGAATAATGGTGTAACTCTTATAATTATGGTAGCAAAGGAAAACCATTGGCAAATCCAGTAAGTTGGGCTCTCTTGTAGCTGAACATGGTTAGACTATAGGTTACTCTATGTAATATAAGTACATTATGGATATATGAAGCATAACACTTATTCACAAGGCATATGGGCTTAATTTTTTCATAAGGATGGGAGAGGGAAAACATGATTATAACATTAAAAAACATAAGTGTAATCGTGAAAACTTAGTCTTTGAAATGAGGGAAGAGCTTTTTTTAATAGGTAAAAAAGTGAGTAGAGGATAAAGCTCAGAGACTATTCAAGTTGGAAAAATTCCCAATAGTTAAATGAAACATGTCTTAATAGTAAAAGAGGTACCATCGACACTTAAATGCACGTGGAGGAATATTGTAGTGTTCCACTAATTCAAGAATCATGGTGGGGGTGTTAGTATCAAAATCTGCCCATCAATTTTTTTTTACTTTGCCGCTAACATTGTGCAAAATTTGCATATCTTCCTCAGATCCTGTTGTGGAAAACTTTCATGATTCCGTAGAGAAATATGCAAATCTTGTGAAAGATGTGCTACCAAAATTGACCTTGTTTGGTAGCGAAATCCCTCGTTTGTTTTTCCAATGTACTTCCAGAATCTTGAACTTTTGGTGAAGTTTAGTAAAGCTTCTTTGTCTTTCATTGTCAAGCTAAGGTTTAGCTTGTGTTATTTCTACTTCATACATAAAACCAAAGCCCTTTGTTTGTTACCTAAAGCCAAATATATAAGCGCCTTTGTCTTTCATTGTCAAGCTAAGGTTTAGCTTGTGATATTTATACTTCATACTTAAAACTAAAGTCCTTTGTTTATTATATATATATATATATATATATATATATATATATATATATATATATATATATATATATATATATATATATTATTTTTATATGATTTTAAAATAATTTTTATATTTATTTATTTTAAGATTTTGATTTAAAATATTGGTTTTTTTTTTCTCAGAAAACTTCATAATTTCATTATATAATAACAAAATTACATAAACAGATATATACAAGCTATTTAGAAATAGTCATGTACATAATATCCAGAAAATAGAATCAAACAAACAGGTGATGCAAATCAGGCATCAATTATCTCAGTAACAATACTGAATGTCTCAAAAACAGTTCCAAAAAAAAACATGTAGTAACCACCGAAATTAAGTCCTCAAAATAGTGGGTATCCCACCAACCAACAAGAACTATATCAAATATACAAGATGTATCCCAACATGAACAAGAATAGTATCCTCACAAAAAAACATAGATGTCAAAATGATCATGAATCCTATCTATCATGAAAGGGTTTGTGGTAGAATCCACGAATCCCTATTGATGTATGATCTTTAATATACCATTATCCAAAGGCTAGCTATGAGGCTTCTTTGGAAATCCCATCCGCCAATTGGTTTCTCTCCCCGACACCAGAAGAGACCTTGGACAAGCCAATTTAGTGGACTTTTGTACCTTTGATCGGTCCAAGTCCTTGCCACTTGAAACAACATCAACAGATGAACATGGGTGACGCTCCCTATCCCTACCAGAGACAAGAACCTTTGATTCCACCATAAGAGCATCCCCAGTTTCCCTAGACCCCAAGTCCTCATGCCTCGACGCAACAACAGGATCAACACCCAAAGAGCCCCACAACTTCCCCTTGAAAGGAAATTTACAATCCGATACACCATGTCCATAGATATGGAATCTATGACACCTGAAGGGGATGCCTTCATAATCCAAAGGATGAATAAAGGATCCAAAAGCTGCCTCAATAGTCAAATCCTTGAGTAACCCCGGGCATAGATCCAACTTCACCAAAATCCTGGCCATGGACATCAAACGTGTGTCCTCGAAAGACATATCCACTTCACTATACTCACCCAGTTTGTTACCAATGGCTGAGAAAAGTACACGGTTCCAAAACTGCATAGGAAGACCCGATAACCGAACCCAAACGGGAACCACATCCACCCTCTCTCGCTTAGCATCGAAATTGGGAGTCCATCGCTTAAGAACAATAAGCATTCCAACCATACTCCATAATTTAGACAAAGCCCATAAAACATCAGCAGAGGCAAAGAAGATGAAATCAAACCAACCCTTAGCTAACAAACGAATATTTGGAGGACGAGTAATATTAGAACCCTAAGTATTATCCACCCAAGGCCACAAGAAAAATGCACCCAACCACTTCCTGCGCGCCCTACCCACCACGACCAGTTCAGAAAACTCCACCACACGGTCCATATCAATGTCCTCACCAAAAACCAAATTATTCGAAGCAATCTTGTCTCGCGCACACTGAGTACCTATGTGCGCTGAAAGATTATGTCCCCCTGCGGGTTTCAGACGCACCCGAGCCACAGCGCAAGAAAATCCTTTAGAGCCAGGATTTTGGAGAGGAGATTCAGATCGCTTAGTATCCCTGACTGAAACCTCAACCCCTCTAAAAAGCTCCCCCAAAGTCACAACAACCTATGGAAAAGTGTCAAAATAGTTGAAGACCTCCGACAGAGAAAAAGGGGCATTTGTGTCTACCACCAGCAAGCCTTTTTTATGTGTACCCCAGCTGTCCCCATCGAAAAGAGCCCCAGGATCGAGACCAAGGCACTCAAAAAGACCGTCCGATAGAGCCGAAAAATGAGCCAACCTAGGATCCAAACCCGACAAGGAAACCACCAGAGACTCACTAGCCATCGTAGAGGGAAAAGCCAAACCATCCAAATAAGACAATTGATCGATTGTGGAATATCCGAGCCCAGGGAAGATGTCAGACCAAACCCTGAACCCACTGAGTTCACTGCCAAAACCCCCAATGAAACACTGACAGTGAGTTTTGGGTCCCCTGCCACGTGATCTCCCCATAGACCACCCAGAGCCGACAAATTCGCCGCATCCCATGTCGCCTCCATTCAAATGAGGAAGAATACGAAAAAAAACAGACAAGAAATGATGAGGGAGTGACCCCGAGAAAACCAGCTCGCCAAAATGAAACAACACCGGACAAGGAAGAAACCAGCCCCGTCCAAGAACCCCGGTCAATCCACAAACCACCACACAGCCTAAATAGGGAAAAACCCTAACCTCCATCGTCATCACCCTTCACCGCCATCGCCATCGAAAAAAAGAAACCAGCCCCGTCCGAGAACCCCAGTCAATCCACAAACCACCACACAACCTAAACAGGGAAAAACCCTAACCTCCATCGTCATCACCCTTCACCGCCATCGCCATCGAAAAAATCAAATAAACTTATCCAGATTTATAAAGGTTTTGTATTTATTTTAAAATAAATAAAAAAAAATCACATATTTTTTCCTTTGTCCAATATTTTTTTATTTAAAATATTGGGTTCATCTATCCTATCCATGACACATATCTGCCCAAAAGCCTACACATATCTACCCAAAGGCCTCATATTATAAAGGTTTTGTATTATTTTAAAATAAATAAAACTTTTGACATATTTTTTCCTTTATCCATTTTGTGAATTAAAGTTTAAAGGTTTTTTATTTATTTTAAAATAAATAAAACCTTGTCTCTATCCATTCTGTACTAATTTAAAAATAAATAGAACATTTTTTTAACTCTTTTTGCCCTTATCCATTTTTTGAATTAAAGTTTAAAGGTTTTGTATTTATTTTAAAATAAATAAAACCTTTTGATATATTTTTTCCTTTATTCATTTTGTAAATTAAAGTTGGCAAAATAAAAGGTCTCGTATTTATTTTAAAATAAATAAAACCTTTTGATATCTTATTGCCTTTATCTATTTTGTGAATTAAAGTTTAGCAACAATTCATTTTGTAAATTAAAGTTTGAAAAAATAAAATGTGAATTAAAGTTTGGAAAAAATCCATTATGTAAATTAAAGTTTGCCAATCTTTTTTTCATTATCCATTTTGTGAATTAAAATTTGACAAAATAAAAAGTTTTGTATTTATTTTAAAATAAATAAAATCTTTTAACATGTTTTTTCCTTTATCCATTTTGTGAAAAATTAAAGTTTGGCAAAATAAAATATTGGGTGTCCCACCCCAAATTCGATCTAAAAACCCCAAATCACAATCAAATCTCCGAGCCAAAGTCATTGCCGACACCCAAATTCCATCTCAAGCCCACAATCGCAATCAAATCTCCCCAAAGCCATTACCGAAACTAAACCCCAAATCACAATCAAATCTCCAAGTCAAATCCATTACCGAAACTAAAGTCACATACGAATCAGAATACAAGTCGAGAGCGCCAAGGAGGGAGCTCATAAGGGGCCAAAAGTCCATATACTACGTGCCAACAAGAGGTAACTTTTTGGCTTGTTGCAAGTGAGAAATGCAAGTGGGATATTTCCCACTTTACAAAAATAAAAGTCCAAACACCAAGTGCTCGAGCTTGAGACAAACAAGAAAGAGTTTTAAGCTTTAATCCTGCAACATCTTGCACTCAGGGAATTAGGCATCAAAATGGTCAGATCATTTGTTTATTGTCATTCATCTTTGCTTGCTTATTTGAATGCAATAAAATTATTTGCAAAGCATTGAAATTTTCTTAGATTAATCTTTAAAATAAATAAATACTTCTTGTTCCATTACCTATGTCTTGGTATTTGTATTCAAATATTATGTTTCAAGTTTAAAATGATATTTTAATATTGGAAATATTTTGTACATGAGTAAACAGATTGTGAACTCATCTTTATGTTTTCTTCTTCATCTCTCTTGTATTTTATTATTGCCTTGTCTGGTCTATTAGAATGAATACCCTCGATTAAGCAAGAGGTTGTCAATCTTTCGACGTCTAAAGTAAAAGCATTAAGCCTAGACTCAAAACCTTCCTACTCTATCTGATCTACTTGATCCACCTATCAACGTAAACAAACCATTGCAAAAAACTAATATGTGCTAGGTATGTCCTCCCAACAGTCATAGAACATCTTATAGCGCTAGTAGGGGGCACGATCATTGATGGATTTCTTTGTCGCATATGCCCACTTAATGACAAGTGAGTGAATATTAAGACTACTCCATCAATTCAACAATCATGGACATACAATTAAAAAATACATTTCTCTAATATTCCCACATGCTCAAGTGGTTGATGACATAAAAGCTTCATTCTTATAGTATGCATGATGTTGACACTCCATATATTCCCTTCTCACCAATCCATAGCACCCTTGTGCCCCTAATAGTCTTTACCATGTGCACATTTTATTGTACTATATTTTTTTCCAATTTCACAATACACTAACATGGCATCTTGGATTATGGAACTAACATGTAAATCTAGGAAAAAAACTTTAAAACACAACACTAAATCTATGACTTATCATTCTCTAGTCAGGCCTTGGCCTTTGAATCCACACTAGGAATTTATACAACACATTTGCATCATTTAAATTATGATGTATTACAAAATTATCTCATATAGATAAAACACTTTCCAACTAACCACCTAAATATTTTTTTACATGATTTGATCAAATATATACTAGGGTTGAAAACTCAGGTATTGCAAGTATTTTATGTTCTTTCGATCATTGAATAATCCATTAAGCTTTAACATAGACTCAAGGGTTTTGAATCTTTATATTACATCATCTCTTTATAGTAAGTGTTTTCTCTTTGTTTTGGTTAAAGGATGTATCTTATGCCAAAAAGATTGTGTTGACTCTGATAATGATAAAGATTTGACAAATCAATGTTTAAAATTTCACATAATTTGGACTCTTGGTGTGGTTGAAATTATCTCTTGAATATTGTTGTAGGGTAAATGAACCATTTAGGAGATACCCTTAAGGATATTCCTAGACCTAAGACATAATAGAGATGTAAACGACATATTTTCCTAGATCTAATTCGTACACGAAAATGATTTACAAGTTGATGGAATGGAAGACTTACCAGGTGATCTGACAGTTGTCCCTGCACGCTCTTTAGTTGCTAGCTTCCACAAAGATACCCTTTGCTCTTACCGTCTTATATATGCACACATAAAGACACAGAAAAATTTCACAAGATCAAACTAATCATGTATAAATTAATGATAGATCTAATAATGTATCATAACACATGAAAACATTAATTTTCCACAAGGAAATATAACAATTACATACACATCCAAATAGGGGGAAACATCTTGTACATATTTTATTGATAAAACAAATGGATTACACCTTACAAAGAGGTTGACGCAATTCTTTCCCAGGTTCCTTTCCCAAGCTCCGTAATCAAACTTCCAGAATAAGTTTTCATTTTGATTTTTCTCCCGCTTTTCCCATGAGAGACCCCAATTATTTATAAGATAGTAGAGATAAGATCAAAGGGTAGTTTGGATAAGATATCCATGCCCGAGATGGAAATCTTCTTGAGGTTGAACCATGAAAAATCTGGGGTTTAATATCATCTCCCGAAACCAATCCTAAATAGGGAGTAACAGACCCAGTCGCACCCTACATTCTTGCAGGGAGCGACCAATCTCCCTTTGCAAGAGGAAAAGGAGAGACCAACACTTTCTGGTCATGGAATGTAAAGAGGAAACCAACGACTAGGAAAAAATGTGTTTCAAACTCAAAGAAAAAGTGGTATGATTCAGCGTTTCATAATGTTAACCCCTAGATGATGCCCATTAAGTGATTAGGTGGAAAATAATTGTATAACAAATGCCCCCTAAAGTGTGAGGTCGGAAGACAAATATGATGGCCGAAATACTTTACAAACAAAATCACAAAGATTTGAGTGAAGGAACCTTGAAAGAAACCATCGTCGGTCCTACATAATAAAAGCATTATCGAGGCAAGCATACCCATGCTCAGTAATTAAATCTAAGCATATCCACCAAAGAATACATTGTGGATGCATGATGCAAGTAACTAGATCATGGACATGAAAGAATACACTGTGGATCCATGTCACAAGTGAGAGCACAGCCATGAGCAAGTAAAAATGTGGATTTATGTCATAGGATACAAATCAATGAGAGCACTCAATGCCTGAGTGATCTCTGAAGTACTCATGAATAACTCCATTTCATCTTGGAAGGGGAACGATCAAGGAATGAATGGTCCCAACCTAAGGTCTTCGTCCAAAATCCCAATGGTATCAATTGTAACGACCCCTCTATTACGACTAGAAATATCGAAGCACAATAGGTAAAAAAAAATTTAAACATTAGGAAATTAGTGTCCACACATAATCCAAGCAACCCATAATCAAACAACATCATAATTAAATGAATTACAAGCGACTTATCGTCGTAATAAAATGACATCGCAACCAACGCATCAACATAGTTAGTAATGACACATAATCAACACATTTAGATAATGACACATAAACAATGAGCATTATAAATGGCGACGCAAGATCAACTCATCACGATCAACTGGAATCATCAATACTTTTAATCTCTCAACTCATCACATAAAGATAATATAAGATAACATAAGGGTAACATATATATAACATAAATATACTACCCGCCCAACCTACCCTGCAAGGTTAGGACCTCCAAGACACATAAGCAACACTCAAGCCCAGGATTCATCCAATTGATCTTGACCACTTAAGGTCTTGGGGCTAGCGACTGTTCTGAGGAACAAGGAGGTGTCTACATTCCACTCAAACAATCAAGTCAAAAACCAACTAGCTATACCAACAAAATCAATGATAATCAATGATGCAATAGTGTTCTAACAACCAATCACACATCACATAAATTCCATGGTGCAAAAGAATTTAATTACTAAATCAATCGTTCAACGACATAAGCTAAGGTGCAATGTAATCAACTTTATTTTATTTTCAAGGTGCAAAAGCATACATCTACTTTACTTCAAGGTGCGCGACTAATCAACCATTTAATTCAACAATAATCAACATTATCTCAAGATGCGCACGTGATCCAAATTCTGAATTAAACATAAACCAACATCATTCAATGCGCACAATTAATCTGTTCACTTAGGAAATCATACATCAACATAGTTTAGTGGAAAACTAGAAGATATTTAATTTCAAGACGCGTGACTAATCAATTACTAAGTTAAACAATACATCCACATTATTTTCAAGGCACACGTGTGATCTGATTAATGAATTACACATAAATCAACATTCCTTCCAGGGCATAAGGGAATTCATTCACTCAATCATGTCTTCATTAATATTTATTGGCACAAGAAGTAACTACACCCATGACCATCCATACATATCATGGCACCAAGTAATTATCAATTAAATTTGAAGGCGCAAAATAAACATCTTCTAAAACAAACATATATTCACACGATTAATGGTGCAAGAGTAGATTGATTACTGAATAAATTCTAACTCAACCTTGTATGAATGCGCAGAGTAAACTAATCACAATAAATTCAGGGCGCAAGTGAATAATTACAAAGCAATCACATGTCAACTTCATTTAAGGTGCCCAAGTAAATTTAAATACAAAATTGATCATGCATCACCATTATTTCAAGCGCAAGGGAATTAATAGTTTGTTCCTTGAATTTAGTTAGAAGGACCTAAGCCCTTTTTTTAAACGACAGGTGAGATCTCACGCACCTTACCGGAATATCTAAAAACTTATATTACCTTGCCGGTTTAAATTATAATACCTCGTTGCTTCCTAACTTGGGATGACTTAAATAAGTAATAAAACTCAAAATGATATGTTTTTATTTTCACCTAATTTACCATTCTTATATACCTATAGGTGTGGGAATAAAATAATACATTTAATAAACTATATATATAAGATATCAAATACACCAATTAATAAAAGTTATTTATATGGCAAAAAAAAAGAGGGAGGATTGCAATCAACCCCATATATGCAGTGGATAGGTGCAACACACACCATTAAGTTCACAACATGTGTGGTTGGAGGGAAGTCAACACCATGATTGCAATTGACCATCTTATCACAATAATAATTCCCATTAGTAATAACCTCTACGACAGCAGGAAGGTCATGCATTTCCAGCATGAAGAAGAGGATTGAGTAAATGCCTATCGATCTAGAAGGTAATGCTTGCCAGTCTTGGAAAGCACAGTCCCCTATTTAGGAGAACACAGAGATAATTTAGGGGAAACGTTGATATAGTCATGGAAGATGCAATCCCTTTCTAAGGAAATTCACAGAGATAATTTATGATAAAAACGCAGGGACAACCATGGATACACACATTCCCTTTTCAAGGAAAATCGCAGAGATCATGCAAGATAAAAGCACAGGGACAAAATCGTTGGGTGAATAGGAAGCAATGCAGAGATAGATGGAGAACAGTTGCTAGGTGAATTGCTCCAAAAACGCAGAGGTAAATGGAGTTTTTCCCAACACACACAGAGTGATTTAATGCATAAAAAAACACAAAGTTTTCCAAGAATGAAGGGAGGTTTACCCCCAGCTACACAGGACGTTTTTCCAACCAAAACACAAAGAAATAATGCTAATTTATCCAAGGGAAGAAGGGACGAATTCGCTGGTAAAAGAAGGAAAAATGTAGAGATAAAAGAATACCAAAATCATTGGGCAAGGGAAGAAGGTGCAAAGCCTTTGCTTCTCAGAAAATACAGAGAAGAAATAATACCAAATCGTTGGGAGAATGTGCATAGAGGAAATAAAGATGTAGATCTTAAATATCCATTAAAAATTTGCAAGGATCTACCTACAAACTCGTAGAGATCTTCAAAGAAAAATCGCAGAGAAAAAATTGATGCTAAGTTGTTGGGCAAGGAGTGAAGGTGTTAAGTACCTATACCAGATCTGCAAATATACTTCAGAAATAACCAAGAATAAACCATAAACCATTCACCATAACAATGAACACAAAAAATAGAGAAAACCCTTGAGGTAGGGCAACACCATACAATGGATCCTATTATGGA
>ML776559.1:2318021-2339403 GCA_009831015.1 Picea engelmannii | reverse complement strand
CAACTATCCATATACCAATCATCACAATCGTCCTCAAAATCATACCAAGCATATATTTCTTGATTATATTCATTCATGAGGCCCTGCATAAGAAATCTCTCCTGCATGTCATTCAATGAATCTTGAATACTATGAAAACTATCTTTAAGGCCATATGTGAGGCTGACTGTGAGGCTGTTTGTGAGGCCATGTGCAAATGCATCCAATCTGTCATCCAATTGGGCTTTGAATGATTCAAGAATTTTTTTCAAGGTTTGAGACGAAATAGCCATCTAAGCACCCTATGAACTTTTTGGTCCTGCAGCCGTCACGGAAAAACTCAAAAAATAAACCCAAGAAGTTTCGGCAGAAAATCGCGGCTTTTTTTGGAAAAACCCTAAAAAACTGTTGAACTTGAAATGCTCATAACTTCACTTCCCGGACTCCGTTTCGGCTAATTTTTTTTTTTTGAAATTGGGTGAAATTGTGAGAAGAACCCAGATCTGTAATTTATTTGGGAAAATTCAGCCTCCAAATGCTACAGAAATAAAAATAAATCACGCCACCGTCCGCAAAAAAACCCTGAAAAATTGCAGATTTAAAACCTCAATATCTTGACCTTCCGGACTTCGTTTCGGACGATTTTTTTTTTAAACTTGGGTGTTTTTCTGAGAGGAACTCAGATATACAACCCTTTTCTACAAATTTTGCACAGAAATATACTGAAAATGTCTAGAATGTCGCGGCCCTCTTTTTTCTTCTCCGAAAAAAAAATCTGCAAAAATAAAAAATACAATATTTTTCTTCATGTCTCTTACATTGCTTGAACCCCTTTATATAGTGCTACCATCACCTAAGAACATTCTAGAGGAGGAATCTTCTAGAAGTAGAACCTTCTAAGAAGTCCTCTTACATTTATTATATCTAACTACCATAGTGGGCCTTATTTAATAATATAGTGGACCTAGTGCACCTTATATTGAATGGCCTCCACTATTATCACTATGGGCCCTCTGGGCCCCCCCACTACCTCTCTAGCTACCTTACAGAAGGCGGAGGGAAAATAAGTAATTAGTTTAAGATGATATTAACATGAAACCCAGACAATGCCAAGGGACATGCAACGATCAAGGACTATGGAATTTCTATAGAATTTGAAATGAACAAGACGATTAAAATTTGGGAGAAATGTACATCTTGCAGAACCATTTTTAATTTAAATACATCTTATAAAATTGCATGGACCATCTATATTCTAGTTACATCTCATAGAAAAATAAATTCCAGAACCAATGTACATTCAAAGAAGTTTAAAATATTTTACAGCTTAAATCTTAATATACAATTCTCAGTAAAATACCATAGCCGACGACGAGAATTCGAAGATGTTCTCTCACGCTTGCACTCTGTCCAACAACAGCCTCCAGCTCCCTTCTTGATAACCATGAAGACTTCACCGATACCTCCTAGTCAATGTTAGTGGTAATCCTCTTCCCCCTTAACCCCCCGATCTGCAAAGGGGCCACACACACACACAACCAGAATCCTCTAGCTCCCAGCTCGCCTCACAAGGTAGAGCCACCACTCTCTCCTCAAGATGGGTATCCCAAATATCACAAGTAAAACCAATCAAAATTTCTGCAGCGTAAACTTACTCATCACTCGTCATCCCATCCCTTAACTCAACCATTTGTTTTATAGAATTTTCCTTAGTGACCCTTTCCGTTTGCACATTTTTTTATTTTATTTTTTAATTTAATTAGGAATCATCCCCCCCATACACTTGTCACCCGTTCCATTTGTTGCACTAATAAATCCACAATTTAATTTAATTAAATGTCAATTTCCCTCACCCATCCTAAAATCACTCCTAAAAACACTCCTAGTTGTCCCTTTATTCCCTTTATTTCCCATTTATGACTGACGCCTTTCTAAAATGGATTTGAGTTAAAATATGAATGTTCTCTAGTTAGACGAGACTCTAGATACCTTTCTATGCTCACACACTCTTTTATGCTTTATTCCTTTCTTATTTGAATTTCTAATTTGGCATTTACTTGCACAATGTGTATTAAATCACTCTTTAGATTTGTTTTATTTTTTTTATTGATTTCTTTAATTGACTTACTTCACCCCTCATTATTTAATTTATAAAATTAGTTTTTAGTCTTCTCACTAATCTTATACTTAGGCTTGGTTACATTTTTATTTGCACGAGCTTAGACCCTTAGGGATTATGCTTAATAAATTCATTCTTTAGTTAATTAATTAATCAATTAATTAATTCGGTTGGTGCTCAAGATTTTACAAGGTTTAACATTCACTCAAATTTTTCCAGGCCACCTAGATTCATTGACTCACCTTTTTAAATACTGCGATGTTCCCTTCAAAATGCACTCTGTGCTCCAAGGGTGCCACTTTTCTTTGATTCAAATTTTAATTACACGACATGCCCTTCAAGACGCACTTCGTGCTCCAAGGGTGCCACTTGCCTTTGACTGGTTTTGGTAGTTTTCCAACCCTTGGAGTCAATACTCCATTCATGAGACTTTGTGAGAGACTAAGGGCCTCTAAGGAATAAGGAATTTGCTTTATTGCATGCCCTTTAGAATCTTCCTGAGATACTGTCTTAGTTTTCCCTCACAACATCGTGGATCTCTCGAACTAGGTAATCGTTAACCTACAATTTGAGCCACGGTGGGAGTGTTAGTAGGCTGTGACAGGGATGCTTCCACACCTCTCCCTCAATATTTGGTTGTTGTGCATGGCCACTTTACTCCTTATGTGATTCAAATTAGCAAGCAATCACCAGCCTACATCCATCAATGAAACATTGTCAATGATCGATAAACAACATCATAATATCTAATCATATGTCACATATGCATAAATGAAATACTCAAACCAATACAATCCACTCCCTGACTCAATTCGGAGTCTAAGGAGGTCCATTGATTCCATCGACATCCTAAGTCTGTCAAGTGTCCTACACACTCAAGGGAAACTCGTCAATAGCATCTGTTAATACATAGATATCAAATAAAATAACATCATAATCCATCAACATCATCATAAGAATCCATAAGCGAAAAAACAAACATATACTAAAACTGGATCACTTGCATGCAAGTGTCCTCAAAGAATAAGTCAATAACATGTGCTCGCAAGAGAGGGATGTTACATACACCTCCTCTTGTTTTAAACTTCATCCTGAACTTTCACAGTATATATATGCAGCAAATAAATCATCTGACAAGATCTAAGTGTCTAACTATCAAATAAATATGGAAACGGTTGGCGCATATCATATGTGTCCTCCCAGGTAATCGAGTGTGGACTATAGTTGTCCCACTGTACCTTGACCTGATCGACTCTTGGATGCCATAGCCTTCGAATGCGATGGTATAGAATGTGGATTGGCTTTACCATGAGTGCACCCTCATCTGACACCTGTAAGGAACTCATGTCAATCACATGTGTAGGATCACTAACATAATGTCTCAAAACAGATACATGAAAAACATCGTGCATACACCTCAAATAATCAGACAAGGCTATTCGATAGGCCACGGGCCTTTTCTTTTCCACAACTTTGAAAGGTCCCACAAACCTAGGAGATAGTTTAGCACCCTTTCCAAACTTCATCGAACTCTTGTGCAGTTTCACCTGCAAGAAGACTCGATTACCAACTTCATAATTACAGTCAACGTGATGCAATCGACATAACTCTTCTACCGATCTTGCGCTTCTTTAATCCTTTGTCTTATTGTTTGAATTTGTTCTTCCATTTCTTGGATCACTTATGGTCCTACCAGGACCCTATCCTCAAGTCGATCACAACTCAAAGGTGTTTGACACAAATGCCTATAAATAAACTCAAATGGTGCCATCTTAATGGTACTTTGATAGCTATTGTTGTACGCAAACTCTACTAGTGGAAAGAACTCTTCCCAACACTTATATTGGTCCATCACGTACATTTGTAACATATCCTACAAGATTTGGTTCGTTCTTTGTGTATTCTCGTCTGTCTCCTGGTGATATGATGTACTAAAGTTATGTTGTGTTCCCAAGGCCTCTTGGAAACTAGTCCAAAATCGTCCTATAAACACCGATCCTCAATCAAATATGATCCTTTTAGGCATGTCATGCAATCTCACAATCTCACTGATAAAAACTATAGCTATCTTTTGCACCTGATATGTCGTACACACAAGGATAAAATGTTCACTCTTCGTCAGAGTGTCAACTACCACGAAAATCCATTCATGCCTCCTTGTCGTCAGTGGAAACCCAATAATAAATTCCATCGAAATGACTTCCCATTTCGATTCTGGAATAGCGTGTGGTTGTAGTAATCATGTTGGATGTCTATGTTCAGCCTTCACTTGCTGACATTCTATACATCTCACCACATAGTTAACTATGTCCACCTTCATTCCTTTCCAGAATAATAAGGGATTAAGGTCTGCCCTCATCTTCGTGAGTCCTAGATGAGCCATGTACACTGCTCTATGAGCTTCATTTAAGATCAAATTTCTCAATTCATCGTTAGGTTGTACACAAATCTGGTCATTATACCTCATCAATGTGTCGTTGTCCAATGTATATCCTTCAAATTTTGGTACCAACATATTGTCTTATCCGATATTTTCCTTAACCTCTTTATACTAGTCATCGTCGCATTGTATAGTTAGAATCTTTTCTCGAATATTCGTTTGAAGAATTATCACCAAAAATATGCGTGGTCTCTGACTCAATGCATATGCCACTCTCTTCATTGTTCCTTTTATGTAATTAATCTCAAAATCTTACTCGCTAAGTAGTTCTGACCAACAACTTTGTTGTGCGTTCAAGTCACTTTGAGTAAAAATGTGATGCAAGCCACAATGGTCTGTTTTTAGTTCGAATTTTTGTCCAATCAGGTAGTGTCTCCACACTCTCAGGGAATACACAATGGCCAATAACTCCAAATCATGTGTCGCGTAGTTCTCTTCATGCTTTCTTAATTTCCTTGAGATGTAAGTGATCACTCCACCGCCTTGCATCAAGAATCCACCTAAGCCTTTCTTGGATGTGTTTGTGCATACCAAGAATTCCTCGTCCATGTTTGGGAATTTTAGTATCAACATTGTCGTCAATAGATCCTTGAGCCCTCGAAATGATTCCATGCATTTCTCGGTCAATACAAATTTCTTGTTTTTCTTCTGCAATTCTTTGATCGGATTTGCTATCTTCGAAAAACCTTCTACGAACCATCGATAATATCCTGCTAAACCCATAAAGCTACATACTTCTTGTACATTTGTCGGCAAAGGTCATTCCATAATAGCCTCTACCATCGTTGGATCCACAATGATTCCTTTTCCGGAGATAACATGCCCCAAATAATGATTCATGGATTGATAAAAAGATCATTTCGATAGTTTCTCGTATAATTTGTTCTCTCGTAAACACTGTAGTACCAAGCATAAATGTTCATCATGTTCTTCCGTTGTTCGAGAATATATCAATATGTCTCCAATGCATACTTGAACAAACTTTTCCAAGTATTTGAAAAACACCCCATTCATCCAGCTCATGAATACCCCTGGGGTGTTTATCAATCCAAACGGTAAAACAATAAATTCATAATGCCTGAACCTCGTCTTGAATGTGGTCTTAGGAATGTCTTCCTCTTTGATTCGTAGTTGTTGATATCTTGATCTCAATTTGATCTTTGAAAACATTGTCACACCCTTCATTTGGTCAAACAAATCATCTATTCTTGGCAACAGATATTGGTTCTTGATCATTGCCTTGTTCAATTGACGGTAGTCAATATAGAGCCTCCACGACCCATCCTTCTTTCGTATGAAAATAATATGCACACCCCAAGGTGACACACTTGGACATATAATTCTTAGCTCCAACATCTTTTTCAGTTGCATTTTCAACTCTTGTAAATCAAGGGTCAACATCCGATAAGGCGTTCTTGCTATCGGTTCGGTTCCAGGTTTTAAGTCAATGGTAAATTACAACTCTCTTTCGAGTGGTAAACTTAGTAACTCTTTTGGGAACACGTACATAAACTCTCATACTACTGGAAGTTTTTCTAATCCTTCCACCACGCCCTTTTCGTTCAACACTAAGATTTCATATAGCTTACATCCTTTGTGCATGATTTTCCGTAGTTGTAGGGAAGAAATGAGCCTTAAGGAAACTCCCTGGTTTCTTCCTACAATCACTCATCTTTTTTCCCTATCATCAATAAAAATCAACCATTTCTTCTTACAGTCGAGTATTGCATCATGCGATTCCAACCAATCCATACCGATCACGACGTCATAATATCCTAAGATCGTGACGTACAGGTTGGCCTTTGTTACAAAATCTCCCAGGTTGAGGCTACAGTTCGTAACCTTTCCTCCAACCTTCTGCTTGGCACCCGAAGTCATTTCCACGTAGCTAAACTCATCCTGTTCAACTTCCTTTATCTTAATTCTTTTTAGCGCTGTATCAAAAAAAAATCTCTTTGTAGCACCGATATCTATCCCAAAAAAGTGATAAAAGTATACTCAGTAACTTATTCTCATGTATTTATGAGAACGAGAAAGAAAAAAGACTAAGCTCGAAGTGTCTACTTCATTTTTTAATGAGCTTGAAGCATAGAATGAAACTATGCTCGGGGTTGGTTTAATTTTTACATGAGCTTGAAACTAGAAAATAAACTATGCTCAGGGTAGGTTTCATTTTTACACAAGATTGAAATAGTGAAAAACTATATTTGGGATTGGTTTCATTTTTATGAGAGATTCTAACTAGAAAATAGACTATGCTCAGGGTTGGTTTCATTTTTAAACTTGCTTGAAACTAGAAAATAAAATATGTTTGGGTGATACCCATTAGCGTGTTTTCTTCTCAACATGATTTCAAGAGGTTTGTACTTTTCCACCAGCATGATCAGTAAAATCTAGTGGATTAATTCCAACATGATGTCCAGAGGCTAGAGACATGCCCCCCAATCTTTCTGTCATCCCTGGATTCTTATTTTGCACCTTATTAGACTCCTGGCTACTAATAGGAATAGTTTCACCATAAAGGGAGCAAGAAAGAGGATCAAATGACACAGGCAGAGGAAAGGAAGGTTCATGTACAAGATTTATTTGAATACTCGAATCAATTGGACGGGGTTTTGTTTCATTTTTTAATGATCTTGACATGGACAATGAGCTATGCTCATGGGTATCTGTTTCATTTTTTAATGAGATTGACACAGAAAGGGAACTATGCTCATGGGTATCTGTTTTATTTTTTAATGATCTCGACACAAAAAGGGAACTATGCTCATAGTATTTTGTTTCATTTTTTAACAAGCTTGACACAGGAAAAGAACTATGCTCAATAACCTTGACCATGGCTTCCAAGAATTCTTCATCATACGAAAGAATAATTCTCCAGAAGGAATACATGTCAAGAGACTCACTCTGATCAACTAGGGGGGGAATAGACTCCATGTTACACATGAAATTTGCACACCTAGGTACCTCGCCCTAAGTGCGTAAAGTGTCATATAAGTGTCGCATACACCTTGACACCATAGAATAACCTATGTCACAATCCCTAGTCAATGTGGAGGAGGGATATATTACATGAAGGCAAAGAAATACTAAGTACACATGAATTATTATTAATATTCATGGAAAATAAATTGATTAAGTGAGAGAATCAATTGCACATGAATTATTATTAGTATTCATAAAAAAGAAAGTAATTAAGTGTGAGGATCCACCTCACATTTGGTTTCCTATTTTTTAGGTAAGGTGGAGGATCTCATGGTTGGTTGAAATATTTCCTCCTTAAAATCCTTGAGAGGTATTTCCTCCCCAAAATCCTTAAGAGATATTTTCTCCCTAAATATCTTAGAGATCCCTTTCTTAGTGGATCTGATGAGAGATTCTCTCCATGGTGGTTAAGTCTCCAAATCTTATATAATGAGGGATTTCCATGGAGGAGGGGGAATGGAGATTGAGAGTATACCAAACTTATGATCTCATGAGTGGTATGTCATTTGGAGCATCAACATTCTACGTGTGGACTGTTTAAGAAAGGGTTTGGACAAGGAGAACTTGATGAAGCTACTACACTCACATCTATGGTTGTAAGTTTTCTTCATTGTTGTTATCATTAATATAATATGATTGGCCTATTTATTTCAATTATTTGTTTGATCTCACATGAATTTATCTCTAATAGATAGATCTATTTCAAACTAATCTCAGTAGAGTAGGAAGTGGTTTGTACTTTTTTTTGTCTACAGGGCTTATTGAGGAGCGTAAGATTGGAGCTCAACTTGGACCGTGCAGGGACAAACATCGGTAAAAGGTACGTCTTTTCTCCTTCCTCCTCACACATTAGTTTATTTAGATCTAAAAGGAAGTCAACTTCCACGATAAGCATCTTCTATCTTAAGAGTTAAGAGTCTAGCTCTCAAGAGGAGATCTACCTATCCGCAGGGAGATTTTCCTTCAACAGAAATTGGCAACTCCACTGGGGATCAAATCAAAACTTTCAGTTTTGGTTTTCCTCATAGACCTTGTTTTACCCTTTGTTCTTTTTATCCCTTGTTCACCCCGTATGTTTGATTTAATATGTTGATTGAATTCTTATTCCATCACACATACTCTGAATGCCAAAGTTCAACTGAGTTTTAGGGTTTTTGGACAATTTTCTAGGTTTTAGGACACCAGGGCTCCCCTACCTTGTTATCAGAGCACCAATGCTCACAAAGCGTTATAACGCTCTGGTTCCCCTTACACCAGAGCGCCAACCTTTCTTTGCAAAAAAACCTTTCCAGAATTGTATTTTTTGAAATCCAATCTTTGTTTTTCCTTTGCTCAGCTTCTTTATGCTTCAATGCTCCTTCCTATTGACCTTTGACACCCTTCCTTCTGAGGTATAAGCACTTTGTTGTTCATATTTTGTGGCCTTCTTCCTTATTTTGAGTTTTTCTGCTGTTGAGAACTTGGAATCAATCCACTGCTTTCTTCTCTCTTATCCGACTGAGCGGGAACTCTGGTGAAGGGCATCAGAAATCTGTAAATCATCTTAGGTTCTTTGAGGTCATCTTTCTTAAGAATATTTCTTTTTGTTTGAGATTTCTTGATTCTCTTTGTTATCTTTTGTTTTCTTTTTGCTTCTTGTTTCGATCATAGCAAGAGGGTGTGTTGTTTTTGCGAAATCTACTTATGCTTGTCTAAATCTCCTCGATCTGAACGGGTAGTTGGCAGGAGAAGTTTTTGCATTGAATTAATCATCATTCACATACAAATGACAAAGATACATATTAGTGATTGGTTTGCATATTAGAAGGCATTTATGAAATGTTTTAGCATTGCATTGGACTCGATTGAAAACCAATTATTTGAGGACATTCCATATTAGTGTTTGATAGTGAAAACGACTCTTTCTCTTTCCCTTAAATAGGCGTTCATTGAAAAGAAACAATTGCTTATCATATTTCATGCATTTTTTGGGAATTTCAGTCATCATTCCATCAGTTTCACTTTCATACACCCTTTGAGTAAAGAACAATTGTAAAACGAATGCTAATTAAAAACTATCTAGAACATTTTTGTTTTTAGGATCTTCCACCAACAGTAGACTAGGGTTATCACTTTGGATTAGGCTGTGAGTACAACTCTCCAAAGTTTTCAAAACAAACATTAGCATCCTGAGCTAGGGAGAGTCAAATCCAATTGTCGTATTGGTTTTCTGGGATCCCCCTCTCACACAGGGGTTATGCACAAGGTCGCATTCGGGCAAATTATGGAGATTATCCCTCTGTGGTTCAACTGTTTGTAGTGGTTGGATCATATATTGGGGGTCACTTGGAGGTATACCCATGATTTTGTGTGGGAGCCTCTCGGGTTGATTTCAGACTTGTTATCCTGCCCATACATTTTGGATCGGACTGTCAACTGTACCTGCCTAGGGACTCACTGCGAATTGGTGCCTTTAGTTTCCATAATCTTTAGGTACTTACACAAGGTGACGGTGAAGGGAAGTCTCACTATACCTGGAATAGGCATTGGTCAAACTCACTCGGGCTCCTTGGAGAGTAAATCCACAATTACTGCGTGGAATCTTACAACAAGGTGAAAGTTCGTTAAGAAGGTCACCATTATAACTATTCCACCATATCCTAGCCCCTTGTCGACTTGATCACGCGACGTTGGATTTCATCACCAACTAGTACGATCATCGAGAGAAGTTTTGTTTGCTTGGTTGATTACTAGATTTTATTAGCGTATGTTATTTCTTTTTGTTAGTTGGTCCTAGATTTTCAGTGTGTTCTATTATTCTCCACAATTGAACCCGTAGACAATAAAGGTCTTCGCCGATCATGTAGGATGCAAGGGCTGCCTCCGGAAGGCTATCAACCCTTACCTCCTAACCCTCCAGAAGAAAACTACCGTAGAGAGGTAGAAAATCAATCGGACGCTGGAAGTGTTATTTCTCCTCCGTTAGATAACTGAGAAGGTTCTTTGGTTACGGTTGAAAATCCCACTACATCTGTGTCGGTAACCCCTCTCAAACCACTTTTGGTTTGTTTAGACTCCCTTGGGAATATCATAGAGGAAGAGGTCCCACGATTACCGGAGAGGATTTTTACCGAAACATATATGGGATCCATAGAACCAATCTTTGGTGATGAGTATAGGACTCTTGTTCGTCCTAGCACTACAGTGGATACCAATCCCACACCTAGTCATTCTATATGGAGGACTTCATTGGGATGCGATTTCTATGAAAATTTCGAATCCTTTCGACACCCCTTTCATCCTCATGACCCTCCTAGTGAAACAGGACCATCCGGTCAAACCATGAATCACCCATTCGATCAAGTTATTAACCCTACTATTACACCAGCACAAGTCCACCGTAATGCTGGACTCATCACCTCTACTCATCTCCAAGGCACTTCAATCTCTACCCCTATTTCTACAAGCTTTTACTCTACATCTCCACATGTTCCACACGATTCTATTGGGACATCTCTTCCCTCAAGAATGCAGACCCCTGCTAGCCCAAAACAATCGACTGGAGGGAAACCACCATCTAACAAACCTTTCCCTCCTGAAGGACTACCTTTCCATGGTAGGCCTACCCCTCCTGGGGGACATCCCCCTTTTCATGCTCCTCTTGGAGGGAAACTTTCGTTTGCCAATCATTCCCCGGTCGTTAATCCACCACTGGCAGGGGGGAAACCTTCGTTTGCTGGAAACCCTTCACTATCCTAGGGAGTATCTTCAGGAAGCACTTTCATTCAACCGCACGTTTGGGGGCACTCATCTCATAATCCACTAGGAGGAGTATCAAATCTTGTTCCTTCTGGAACGTCTTACGGACAATCTTATCCAGGAGGCATCCCAAACACCACCTGGAGTTCTCTGGGACCACAGTCTTATCCTCCTCATGGGTCTAATGTGTATCTGCCTCCGGGATCTACTCCTTACCATTCTCAAGGGAAGAATGTTTATCCTCCTCATGGGCAAGCAAATCACCCGGCCTGTAATGCTTAGAACCCACTAGGTTATGCAAATGTTTCTCATCCACCATCGAATCCTACTTATCCTGGCCAGCAACAACCATATATAGGAGGACCTACTGGTTACAACTATCCACCTAACCCAATTTATGGTCCTACTGGTGTTCCTATGCCACACCAGTATCATCCGCAAATTAACTGACATCGACCTTTCCTTGCGACTTTGTATCTCCCAGACTTGTCTCGGTTAACTAATGATCCTATTTTTCATTCACTGGTTTAGCCAGTCATTCCAGCTAAACTTCCTTCTGATATTCCGAAATTTGACAGAAAATCTAGTGAAGATCCAAACAACCATGTGATAAATTTCCATTTGTGGTGTTCATCAAACTCCCTCATGGATGATTCTGTACATTTGCGTCTTTTCCAGCAAACACTTACAGGCTCGGTGGCAAAGTGGTATATTGAACTACCACGTGCTTCTTTTCATGATTTCAATTCCCTTGCCATGTCTTTCCTCATGCACTTTCAACTGCCTATTCACTACGAGACAGGTACTGAACTCTTGACCTCCCTTCGTCAAACTAACTCCATGCATATCTCTGACCATATTCATGAGTGGAGGCGACGACGAAGGATGATCAAGGCAATCATTCCTGACATATTATTGGCAGAATGGTTTACTAAATCACTTTTACCCCTGATCGCTCGCAATGTCACTATGGGTGGCGCGGTCACAGAGGAACAAGCCATTGCTCGGGCTCAATATTTAGATTTGGTTTATTCCCAATCTGGTTCTTTGTATGATTTGCTTCTGAATGTTGCTCAAGCTAATACCGATCCATCTAATCCGTCATCCTCATCTCATGCGGATGGTGTTATCGGTTTTGTCAAAACTCAATCTTTTTCCAAATCGACCACACTCCCCTCTACCTCCCCCCAAACTCAAATCTCTGAGGTGAATGCAGTTCAATATGCCCCTTCACAACAATCCGGAGGTAAGAAGAAGACAAAGAATAAATCAAAAAATAACAATGAACAACCAAAAAATCAAACACCTGCTACCGAAAAGCAAACATAACGGAAACTGAAATTCCTGTGTATCATTTGTGGTGATGATCACTACACTCGAGACTGTCCACTTCGCAATGAAGTGGCCAAAATTTTCCAAGGAAAGTCACAACCCATTGTGCTTACTCAGCCTTTTCCACAACAATAATCCATGGTTGTTGAAACCCCCTCTCCTGGGGGCAGTTCTAGCCATCCTATTGATGAAGCCTCGTCGAGTGCACATATTCATATGTTTAATGGGATTAATTTGACCACTCACTCTAAGACATACGACACACCAGGTAACCCTGACAAATGAAAATACATTAATGGTACCGGTACTTTACTAGATCCATCATCATCCTCTGTTAGTCTACCATCGGTTAATCCTCCGTCTAGACCACTTCAGATTGAGAAACCCGCATTCAACTCTATCTTACACCCTCCTAAGAGAACTATCTGCAAAGCTACCTTTAACCCTAGTTCACGTGCTGCCCAGAACTACAACATTGTTGAAGATTTGGCTCAAGCACCGTGTGCTATGTCTGCGTTAGAAGTTCTACAGCACTGCCCCAGTCAACGTAGAACTCTATTGGCCACTTTTGGCACTGTTGATCCTGAGTCATCCAACCAGATCATGTTTAACCTAGACAATTATACATCTCGACTCTCCCACCAACTTGCTTTTCAAGTTGATGTTGTTGTTCACAATCAACAAATCCACCGAACTATTTTGGATGAGGGAGCCTCAACTTGTGTCATGTCTTTAGCATGTTGGAAAGGTTTAAAATCACCATCACTCAACAAATCCCCAACGATGTTATGCACCTTCGAAGGGCGAGGTTTTCATCCCCATGGGATTTTACAGTCCCTGCCCATCCAATTGGGTGGAAAAACTGTGACTTTTGATGTCGAGGTGGTCGATGCTCCCCTCGATTAGAACTTGTTACTTGGAAGAAGTTGGCTTTATGCTATGACTGCCATTGCCTCGTCGGTCTTTCGATGTGTACAATTTCCTCATCAGGACAAAATTGTCACTGTTGATCAGTTGGATTTATGCATGACCGATGCTTGCATTCCCACTACCAACAATATTCCTTTCTTGGGAGACCATAAGATCAAGTATGAAAGCATTGGTGTTGGCTTACTGAAATATTCTAGCCTCATGGGTACCTTCCCTACACCACTTCCACCAACTACACATCATATTGCCACCGTCGATATGATTTTGACCATGGCATATCAATCTTTGGAATCATCTGACCCTTGGATTGTACCTTGTCCGTTGGAATTTGATGCACTAGGTGACACCATTCCACTTAGTCCAGCCAAAAAATCATACGTTTCTATCCAATCCACTTCTCCCTTATCGGATGACCAACATCTATTGCCACCTAATGTTTCCTCGATGCAGTCACGGTTGTGTTCCTTGCCATCTGCGATCGATTACATTTCCCCAAATTTTCTCTTAGATGAACCTATCATGGAAATGTTGCTCATCGACCCGCTACCTTGGGATGATAACCATCATTGATCCTCTTTTCTTCCCCCTCGTGAAGAAATTCGGGCAGATATACAATCTATATCCCCTCCTATTATCAATTTTCTATCGTCTCCCATGCCTTCGACTTCCGATGATTTGGATCTGGTAATGGACATGGTGATTTCTTCGGTAGGGTTATTGGAGCCTAATCTCCTTACTCCTATCGCGACCCTCGACATGTGTTCCTTCCCGAGTGATTATCTTCCATCCAGTGAAGATCTCCTGGAATCCATAACCGAGTTTTGTCCCTTGACATGGTATCCTTCCAGAGCGTTATTCTCTTAGAATCCATGATCAAGAAAAGGCCACGAGCATAGTTTCTCTTCTCTATAGCAAGCTCGTTAAAAAATGAAACAGAGGTCTTGAGCATAGTTTTCCTCTCTGTAGCAAGCTCGTTAAAAAATGAAACAACAATCTAGGCATCGAACCCAGAACCCTGAGCATAGTTCTTTTCCTATGTCAAGCTTGTTAAAAAATGAAATAGTCACCTCTCTTGAACCTTCTTTTCATCCACTCTTCTTCTTTTTCTCATCTAGTAGAGAAATTGGTGACAACCTCAAAGTCGGTGAATGAATTGAAGCTTGGAGGGAATGTCTCCAGCCTTTGATGATCATTCTGGAGTTAAGCCACTAGCTTTCTAGCTAGGGGCATACCGAGCTTAGTATTTGTTCTTTCTCGTGCTCGTAAATACATGAGAATGCATCCGGGTAAACTGTTATCTCTTTTTCGGACCTGTATGGATACATGAAAAAGGAACCCCCTGGAGTCGTCTTTAATCTCTTTTCAGACTCTCTAAACATGAAAATATTGTCGAGCGACCTTGTTCTCTTCACGCTCGTTAAAGTATTTGAAGAAAACGTCTGTTGAGTGATAGTTTATCTCTTTTTTGGTCTCATCAGACTACTTTACGAAAAAGGAACTGAGAGAGTTCTCTTTTAAGTGTTTTTCCAGACTCTATAATCATGAAAAACCTTCAAGTTTACATTCTCTAGACTCGT
Organism: Picea engelmannii; assembly: GCA_009831015.1. NCBI lineage: Eukaryota > Viridiplantae > Streptophyta > Pinopsida > Pinales > Pinaceae > Picea > Picea engelmannii. Next base: position 2,324,303 of record ML776559.1, on the reverse strand, counting down.
TAAACCATCATACATTGAAGGGCCCATATGGGACCGAACCCTTACTTCTTCCAGTTCGTTAAACAAAGGAAGAGGAACTTACCAAAGGTGAGTTATATCGAGCATGTGTTACCCTCCTCGAGCTCGTTAAATTAAAAAGAGGTACTCATCTATCTAGATGGGGGAAAAATTGAAAGAAGCAAGCCAAGCAGTTTTTGAGAACATTACCAGTAACTCTTAGAGTCACCCTTGAACATGGAACTTTGTCTTTGTGCACATATTAATCCTCTGAACCTTTGCATTGAACCAATCCTCTAAGTTTTTCTTACTCCTTTGGGTCACCCGACGAAAGTCACAGTATCCACTGCATCATCGTGTTTTGGTCCATGTCATGTTTTTGCTGTTGTGCCTCAGTGTTCAAGGGAAGTATCCATATCGAGAGTCAACCATCACAAATATCTTATCTCAATACCCATGTCAGTCCATGTTCTTTTGATCTACCAATTACATCTCTGTGTCTGTTTTGTGTCATTGATGGGGGATACATCAAAGCCCTCCTTTGACGAGTCTATTCCTGTCGACTTCAACACATTATCCAGGAACTAGACTTAGAAACCAGTTAGTACTTTGGGACCTGCATGCCTCAATGGCAGGCCTCCTCATGTTTGACAGTGGGTTTACATCATTGACCTCTGATTGAATGATTCCAAGGATGTTCGAATTCAGCTCATCCATTCACATTCGTTGGAATGTACTAGGGTACCTTGGGAATCATTGACATCAATGGTGATTTCCCTCACACTTGTTAACAGTTTATATCATTGACCAGTAATCAAGTGGTTTCTGCCATGTTTGTCATCAGGACATCTATTCACATGGTTAGATTTGTACTACATCGGTATCAGTAAGAAGACCCTGGGTTGAGTGATCACTCTAATATGTACTTTTCCCATGTTGCGACGGAGTTTCTCTTGAACAATGACACATATATTGTCACATAGATCCACTTTGTATTGGTCGTGGCTATGTCTTGTCACCTCGTACATCCACTATTTCCTCCTTAAAATCCTTAAAATCCTTGAGAGATATTTCCTCCCCAAAATCCTTAAGAGATATTTTCTCCCTAATTATCTTAGAGATCCATTTCTTAGTGGATCTGATGAGAGATTCTCTCCATGGTGGTTAAGTCTCCAAATCTTATATAATGAGGGATTTCCATGGAGGAGGGGGAATGGAGATTGAGAGTATACCAAACTTATGATCTCATGAGTGGTATGTCATTTGGAGCATCATCATTCTGCGTGTGGACTGCTTAAGCAAGGGTTTGGACAAGGAGAACTTGATGAAGCTGCTACACTCACATCGATGGTTGTAAGTTTTCTTCATTGTTGTTCTCATTAATATAATATGCTTGGTCTGTTTCTTTCAATTCTATGTTTGATCTCACATGAATTTGTCTCTAATAGATAGATCTATTTCGAACTAATCTCAGTAGAGTAGGAAGTGGTTTGTACTTTTGTTTGTCTACAGGGCTTATTGAGGAGTGTAAGATTGGAGCTCAACTCGGACCGTACAAGGACAAACACCGGTAAAAGGTACTTCTTTTCTCCTTCCTCCCAACACATTAATTTATCTAGATCTAAAAGGAAGTCAGTGTCCATGATAAGCATCTTCTGTCTTAAGAGTTAAGAGTCTAACTCTCAAGAGGAGATCTACCTGTCCGCAGGGAGATTTTCCTTCAACACTCCAATGTCCTTGGCGAGAGATTTACTATGTCAACTATCGGAACTAAATCCAAGGTGAGCATACATTGAGAGGATCCTTCTCATCAACAATTGAAGGCATGGTACATGATGCCACATAATGAACTTGTAGCAGGGGGGGACACTACTTGCATATAAGGAACATTTAGGGAGGTCAGATGGTCGAAATTCAACAAGTGATTAGGAATAACAAATGAAAGTTGGTCAAGAGTCACAATGTTTCCATCATGAGGGAAATGCATCACTCGAAAGAGTGTGGACACAAAAACTTTCATAGCATAGACATATTCCCTCCCAAGGAAAAAATCAAAATCCAAGGGACCTTGAACTACCATAACATCAATACAGACATTTTTCCCTCCTAAGGTAATGGGAAGTTGAGGAAGGATCCCTAAAGGTTGACTATTTCTTGTATTAAATACCATTAGATGATGGGTGACTGGTACAAGCTGAGGGGGAACCAATATATTTCCAAGCAGTTGTTATGAGAGAAAAAATCTCTATGCTAGGGTAAACCACAACAGACAGATATGACTGCAGAAATCAACTCTATCCCAAAAACATGCTATATAAACCAATATGCTAGCGAGATAAAAAACAGGCCTACCTCGTCCATATGTTCGATGATGTCCATCGTTGTGCACTTTGACCCAAAGCTTTGTACCTACAACTAGTTATCAAAAAACAAGAAAATAAAGAATATGGTGATAATATAAAAGGTTAGCACATTAGATAGAATAATCCGTTAATATACATGACAAATACGCCCATGGATAATAAATCATATATTTGCAAGATATCAAATTGGACAGGAAAGGAGTATTTCTATTAATAAATGATCAGTAGAAGTGAAAAAATTACAGACTTCTATGTCGGCACATTTTGGAACTGAGAAACTAATTTCCTTCTAGTTGGGCCTCCACCACTTCAATCCTCTAGCAAAGGCAAACTCATAGAAGGGAGACAATGAGGTTATCCATCGATAAGGGAAGATCTTGGGAGTTGAAAAATGTGTTTAGACTTAAAAGACAAAGGGATGCAGACTCAATATGAAGTAAATAATTTCTCCAGAGTAACTTTGCTCTCAAATTTGAATTCGTTCTCTTCTTTTCCATAGCTCGAAATTGGACCAGTTATAGCCTTCAAATGGAACTGAAGGGCCGAGTCAAAAAGTTTCCATTATATGGAAGGCCAAGGATCAAAGATCTCATGTTGTGACATGGAAATGCGACATTTAATTTTCATTTTTTGGCAGAAATCTCGATGTACACGGGTTGTATTGGAGTAGCCTGTGTATATGCATGATGTATAGTAGGAAAGGTGTGTACATGTGGAAAATATGTATTTTTATCTCTGGATTTTACAAACAGGGATGATAATTCTGCATAGGGAAATGGAAAAAGGCCCTCTATGCAAGATTGCATAGGCTGAGGCAAATATTGCTATAATAGATGCCCCCTAATGTGTGAGGTCAAAGGAGTATCTGCAATGGCCGAAATACATTATAAACAACCCAGAAGTGGAGTGATGGGGAACCATCTGGAAGAACTAGTTGCTCATTACATTCTGCATAGACTTTGCATACATGGCTACCAATAGAATTACACTGTAGATCCATGTGAAAATATACTAAACAAGTGTTTGTGGCCATGAATAGGAAAATACAAATGTGATTACATGCCAAAAGTTTTCATAGTCACAAACAAGGCCCAATAGAACTAGTCTCAAAACCAATCTGAAGATATATGTATACAATGGAGTACAATATGATCTCCCATGATCACTGAAGTCATATAGGTACTGGTCCAATGAAAAGGAAGCAACATCTCAGAAAAGTTGTGGCCACATAGTGATGTCTTCAAGTATTCTACACAATCCGCCAAGGGTGCAAGTCTACATCATGTGAATAAAGGAGTTGAGGTCAAACAAAATGAGACATCGTTTGATTACCAGTCATTGAGTTATAGAGTTAACAAATGTGAGACAATCTACTGATAATGAAAGTAGGTATCAAGGCACCGAGTACATTCTTACAAGTGTGAATAAAGGAGTTGGTGTCGAACACCTAAAGAATCCATTGATCAGGATACATTGATGTATTCCCAACTGTCGATGGCGAGAGAGCATGCCACTAATGACTGCAAGCCTCAAGGTACTCATAAGACTCTAGGTCTCGTTTCCAGAATGGATGAGCTGAAGTCGATGGAAGGAGACCCGCTAAAAGGAGAGCATTAAGGAATCTCTCATCAGTCAACACGAGGTACAAAGCAAGAGCTTCATGATTTGGTGGAAATTGGACGAAGAACATGTTCACGAACCAATAACCCTGTGCATATTTCACGTGTGCCCAGTGCAAGAGGTACATGAAAAAGACCCTCTGAATAGAAACCAATGATGAAAACTGCTAACAAAGGTGAGGAAACCATGAATAAGGCTAATGGAATCCAAGACATTGCACGAATCCCAATGTGTGAATAGATGTCTTGTCGTCGAACACAAGGGAGACCACCCAATCAATGACCGATGATGAAATGTCGACTGCTGGGTTCAAGGCTACCTACCAATGATGAAAGTAGGACCAAGGTGCATGTTAAGGTCCTAACCTGCACATAGGTAGATCAATGTAATTGGATGTAATAAAAGTCAATATTAATAAGGCCTTTCAATAAAATAGAATAAGGTGGATGTAAGAAGACCTAATAGAAGCTTTCGCTTCTAGAAGGATCTTCCTCTAGATGCTTCTCTTAATAGACATATTTGGTATAAATAAGAGGCGAGGGTATGAGAACCCTAGCTTGGAGATTATTCTAACAGAGCGCTGCTCTACTGGAGGTTGCCCCCTCGAAGAGGCCTGTGAACATTGCTATCTGAATCAAAGTGCTATTTCTGTTGCTATTTCATATATCATTTCTGTGTATTGTGAAGATTATGCTGGATATTTTACTGTCATTCTGTTATTTCTAGCATTTCATTTTTGTTTTGCATATTTTGTATATCTGGTATCTTGCAAGTGGTATCAGAGCACTTTCCTTGGCAGAAATTGTGGGTATTTTTTTTTAGGGTAGAGACATATTTCGGCGTCTTTAAGCCATAGAGATCTTTCGTTACACACATAAACCCACGGTTGATGGATTCATACATGCAAGAAATACAAGTGGTTCTTAAGTGCACATCTGTTGGCCACCCTTGTAACCCCTGTTGGTACCCCTTCGAGTGGTAGTGCATCAGACAACACCTATGTACGGATCGACCTAGATTTCCTGAAGCCCTCTTTAGATAAACCTATCGGTCGCCGGACTGCTATAGTGTCATCGAGAACAGCACTCGGGAAGATACTCTCTAGTACCTGGGTAGTCGGGTAGTACGGCTAAGGGTACAGTCTATCCTCCTTAGTTAGTTCCCTGAGATATTGGGTTGATTACTACTGTTGGAACCCACACATATATCAGAGAGCTATAGCACAAGGCAAACCCTTGTCTGTAGAACCCTTGAATACCTAACCCCTGGGGAACATAAACAACAACATAAACAAATTAAACCAGCGAGATCTATTGACGCGCATCTGTGTTTGCGTTGCTAAGTAAATACTCTATGTTTCATAATTTGGGGGTTTCAGCACTGCAGCATTCTTCAGACCAAAGTATAACTCCTCCGCTGTAAAAAAAAAAAAAAAGTCTAGAAAAATTTTCACCATTATTTGAGACCTATTCCATTAGACTCATCTCTTCCCCCTTGTCACATTCATCCATATCATTTTTCAGCAAAAATTTTTGACCCCACCCGCTCCCATTTTTTCACCATTATTTGATACCTATTCCATTAGACTCATCTCTTCCCCCTTGTCACATTCATCCATATCATTTTTCGGCAAAAATTTATGACCCGCCTGCTCCCTTCCCAGTTCACCCATCCTCATGGCCCATACCCGTAGCCAAGAACAGGAGTCTCGCCTCAACACCTTGGAATCTGTTTTCCTTAAGACCCAACAAGAAGTGCAACAACTCAGTGCTACTATTGCCTCCCATGATGCCTCCATAAATGCCTCCATAACTGCATCTGTCAATGTAGTCGTGCAGTCCACCATGGCGGAAGTCAAACACAAACTTGAATCTGTCTTTGTATCACTCTGCACCAAACTCAAAATCCCTCTCGATGACTCTTTTCCTGATGCACATAAAAAGACTGAAGGTGAAACTTCTTCCCATTCCTTTCAACCCCATCACTTTCAAAGGGATATACGCCTTCCGCGGGTGGATGTAACCAAATTTGATGGCTCAGACCCCACTGGTTGGGTCACACAAATGGAACATTATTTCTCTCTCTACAACATTACAGATGACTTGGCCAAACTCTGGTATGGTGTTCTCCATCTAGATCAAGAACATTGGCAATGGTGTCAATGGAGAAAAACTTCCTGTCAAGGATATATTGCTTGGACCCAATTTGTTGCTGAGATTTATGAACGCTTTGACACTGACACCAACCATTTGGGCCGTTTGACAAAATTGAAGCAATCAGGCACAGTCGAAGACTTCATAGC
>ML776559.1:2300564-2316247 GCA_009831015.1 Picea engelmannii | reverse complement strand
CTATGAGTTTTTGGTCATGCCCTTTGGCTTGTGTAACGCCCCCTCCACCTTCCAGAGCCTCATGAACCATGTCTTCCGCCCTTTTCTCCGTCATTTTGTCTTAGTTTTCTTTGATGATATCCTCATATATAGAAAAACTTGGAAAAACCATATTAATCATGTGGATCAAGTTCTCCGCCTACTCTCTCAGCACCAGCTTTTCTTGAAACAGTCCAAATGTTCTTTTGGTGCCTCCGAAGTAGAATACTTGGGTCATCTAGTGGGAAAGGATGGCGTAAGGGTGGACCCAAGAAAGATTGAAGCTATGCAAGACTGGCCACACCCAAAGACCCTCAAAAGCTTGCGCAGATTTTTGGGCCTCACAGGGTATTACCGCAAGTTCATTAAGAACTATGGAAAGATTGTAGCACCTTTCACGGCTCTCCTCAAAAAGAACTCTTTCACTTGGACTCCAATAGCTGCTCAAGCTTTTCAAACCTTGAAGACGGCTATGTGCACCACTCCGGTTCTGGCCCTTCCCAACTTCACAAAGACTTTTGTGTTGGAATGTAACGCCTCAGGGAAAGGAATTGGTGTTGATCTTATGCAAGAGGGTCGACCTTTTCCCTTCACTAGCAAGCAACTGTCTGAAAAGAATCTGGGCAAACCCATTTATGAAAAAGAAATGTTGGCGATTCTGCATGTAGTTGAGTTGTGGCGTCTGTATCTCTTGGGGCAACGCTTCCAAATTAAGACAGACCATCAAAGCCTCAAGTACTTTCTGGAACAACGTATTTCCTCCCAGGAACAACAAAAATGGGTGACTAAGCTCTTTGGATATGACTATGAGATCATTTACAAGAAGGGAAAAGACAATGTTGTGGCGGATGCATTGTCCCACAAATATGAAGACGAAGGATCTCTTTTTTCTCTTTCCTTCATTGTACCTGATTGACTCCAAGATGTGCGCCAGGAATGGCTTCAAGATCCCAAAAGTTCGCATATGATCCAGCAACTGCAGAACAAGGCTCCGGCTCCCCTAGGATACTCCTGGCTCCAGGATGAGCTTCGATATAAAGGTCGCTTGTATTTAAGTAACCAATCTAAGCTCAAATCCACGGTGCTTTCTGAGCTTCATGCTACACCCACAGCCGGGCACTTAGGATTCACCAAAACATATGACCGAGTCAAACGCTCTTTTTTCTGGGAGGGTATGAAACAAGACATCCGTAAGTTTGTCGTTGAATGTGAGGTGTGTCAACGCAACAAGGGAGAAACAGTCAAATCCCCAGGCACCCTCCAACCTCTTCCGATTCCCCCTGCTATTTGGAAGGATATCTCTATGGACTTTATTATAGGCCTACCCAACTCGGGGAATAAATTAGTCATAATGGTGGTGGTGGATTGCCTCTCCAAGTATGCTCATTTCTGCGCTCTTTCCCACCCATTTATTGCATCCACGGTGGCTCAAATTTTCATGGCCCAGGTATTCAAGCTACATGGCATGCCGCACTCTATTGTTTCTGATCGAGACCCAACTTTCACAAGCAATTTTTGGCAAGAATTGTTTAAGCTCCAAGGCACACAATTGCATCTCAGCTCAGCTTATCATCCCCAAACGGATGGTCAAACGGAAGTTGTCAACAAGTGTTTGGAAACATATCTGAAGTGCTTTGCCTCTGAAAAACAACACTAGTGGGTTCAATGGTTACCCCTCGCTAAATGGTGGTACAACACTACATACCATACAGCCACTCGCATGACTCCCTTTGAAGCAGTATATGGACAGAAGCCACCTTCAGTTCTCTCCTACTTACCGGGTACCTCGAAGGTCCAGGCGGTTGACCAAACACTTACCGTTCGAGAGGACATCCTTCGTACCCTTAAAGAGAACTTGGTCATGGCACAAAATAGAATGAAGCAGTAAGCAAATCAAGGTTGCTTTGAACGTCAATTTGCAAAAGGGGATCAGGTGTTTCTGAGTCTGCAACCATATAAGCAAACTTCCCTCAAGGCTGAGCATTGTCAGAAGCTAGCACCCAAATTCTATGGCCCTTACATAGTTCTCAAGCATGTGGGACAAGTCGCATATCAGTTAGCTCTGCCCATTCAATCGAAGCTACATCCTGTTTTTCATGTTTCATGCTTGAAGAAGGTGATTGGAACCAGGTGCCAAATTCAAACCATCCTTCCAGAGTTAGCTGAAGAAGGCTCCATTTGGATACAACCAGAAGCAGTTTTGGACCAGCTTGAGCGTCGCCTGTGTCAGAGAACCATCAAGGAAGTGCTAGTACAGTGGAAAGACATGACTCCAGCAGATGGCACTTGGGAACCAGCTACCATTCTGCAGCAGTTTCCACATCTCAAGCCTTGAGGACAAGGTTGTTTTTAAGGGGGCATACATGTTAAGGTCCTAACCCGCACATAGGTAGATCAATGTATTCGGATGTAATAAAGGTCAATATTAATAATGCCTTTCAATAAAATAGAATAAGGCAGATGTAAGAAGACCTAATAAAAGCTTCCGCTTCTAGAAGGATCTTCCTCTAGATGCTTCTCTGAATAGACATATTTAGTATAAATAAGAGGCGAGGGTATGAGAACCCTAGCTTGGATATTATTGTAACAGAGCGCTGCTCTACTGGAGGTTGCCCCCTCTAAGAGGCCTGTGAACATTGCTATCTAAATCAAAGTGCTATTTCTGTTGCTATTTCCTATATCATTTCTATGTATTGTGAAGATTATGCTGGATATTTTACTATCATTCTGTTATTTCTAGCATTTCATTTTTGTTATGCATATTTTATATATCTGGTATCTTGTAGTGCATGATAGGACTATAGTATCATGTGAATCTGATACAAATGAGGGTATGACCGACATACAAAGTCAAGAGTTCTAAGAAGTGGCCAACACAGGTTGATAGACTTCCTTTGAACAAGAGTATGAGACATATAGAGGACTCCGGCAACAAAGACCCAGTGATCAAACCATGAGATGCAGGAGGCATCAATGATATTCTCCATAGGGACTGGAAGAGTAACCAATCAGTAGAGAAGACTCTGTAATGAGATCAACTTCCTAAGGCCATGCTAAACCCAAAATTATGGTGACAAAATGGACTCAATAACTTTGTGCTGTATTCAAAGGCGACATGCATGCTGCCAATATAAGATAACACTCCCTTCCCACCCGCCTTTTTTTGTTTTTTTTCGTAGACAAATGAATGCTATGATACAGAGGAGGAAACGAGTGTTGCGAGTAAGAAAAACTAGTTCCATCAGTGGAACATACCTATGCTCAATGCAAGGAGATGCATGCGGGAGATGGACACTCAGGGGAATGTTCCCTCCTGGGTATAGGGTTTCAAATTGTGAAGAATATAAACAAGGCTCTTCTTGGTTGAGGATGCAAAACTACTGAGGCAAACAATTTATAACGCAAAGTGAGAAACGACTAAAGGCTCAATACTACAAGAAAGGGCATGAGATGCAATCACAACTTAATGCCAAAAAATGTCATTTTTTATGTCTTTTAGTCTACTTGGTGTGAAAAAGGGATAAACTTGTGCCAAATAGACGTTCTTTCAAATCCAATTTACGAGTATGAAAGATACAAGTTCACTCAACAATCTTTTCATTTTTTGAAAATGAGTCGGAAAAGATCTTAACTAAGACTCATGGCCTTTCAAGTCCAATTTAACAAGTGTGAAAGGGACAAATTCGCTCAGAAATCTTTTCATTTTTTGAAAACGAGTCAGAAAAGAGCTTAAATCATACTTGTGGATGTTTTTCTAATAAACATGTAATGGGGGAAGCCAAGGCTCCCATGCAGGACTTCTGTGAAAGGCCATCAACTTATGAAGAGCTGACACAAGCTTGGGAAAACCCAAATCTTTCCAAGTCGAGGAGGATAAAATACTTGTAGAGGTTACCTTATCTACAATATATCGAAGAATTCCCCTTATCTAGAAGGGTGTAGAAGAAGGAAGTCGAGATTCTACAAGATTATTCCAATCAAAGGAAACCACCCTAGGACTTGGAGGGATCATACTCGAAGAGAGTGGAATTATCCCTAGTGAAGAAGGTACAGAACTAGAGATGTTAAAGACATGGTCAAAGGATGCATCACCCTCCAAAAGAAGAGTGGGATTGACCGAAGATTGCATTGACAATTTCACTTCCTTAGTCTTTTCACTCTCTAAGAGAAGAGTGGTATCGGCTGAAGATTGCATCGGCACAACCATTTCTTCAACCATACATTGAAAATGATGTGAGACAACAATATCAAGAGATGCATCACCCCCAAAAATAAGAGCGGTATTAGTTGAAGATTGCATTGACATGACCATTGGTTGAACAGGATGTGAGACAACAAGTTCAAGGGATGCATCAGATCCTAAATGAAGATGGGTGTCAGCCAAATATTACATCGACATGACTGCTATATCAACCAAAGAAGGTTGGGAGGCCAAAGACGACTCAGAACCCGAAGGGCCCCTAGGCAAGGACCACGCTTCTTGTACCACAATAGTAGTAGGGCACAAACGAGTAAGGTGATCTCCTTTGCAAAGCCTACAAAGGAAGTGGGCTTTCGTATTACATGTCTAGGCTTCTCAATTGTATGAATTCCCCCAACATGACTTGCAGTGGCTCGTGACATGCTCCCAGCATGACTTGCCAAGGCTGGCAGAAAATCTCCAACATGACTTGCGGAGGTTGGTGATGAATTCCCAACATGACTAGTAGAGGTTGGTGATGAATCCCCAACATGACTAGCATAGGTTGGTGATGTATGTACAGTGTGACTAGCGATGACTAGAATTGTGCCCCCAGCATGAATTGCAGCGGCTGGTTGTTGGTCTTCAACATAACTAGCAGAGATTGTTGACCCATATCCAACATGACTAACAAAGGTTGGTGATATAATTCTAGTATGTGGCTCACCCTCACAAGACGCAGTCGTGGAATGTAGGGTCCAAAGATCATTAAAATATGAAGTGCAGAAAGGAATGGACCTCCCTGTCAAAACGGGCCTATTGGACATGGCGTAAATGTGGTTAATTGGTTTCATGAATTCGAAAGTACCCATAAGGGAAGAATACATTCCGACGCCAATATTCTCAGTTGTCGGCTGAGAATTGTTGATCACGGGGATCGACAGTCCAATAGATGCATTGGGACTAGAGTACGCAAAGGATAACTGGTCAATTGTCATGATCTTCCCTTCATGAGGAAAACAAAGAGTACAAAAGACAGATGATACGAAGGCGACCATAGCATAGGTACAATTGCGTCCTAGTAACAATTTATAATCAAGAGGTGCATCAACTATCTCGACTTCAACCTCTACCATCTTCTCGCCTAACTGGACCGGAAAGGCAGAAAGAATACCATGAGGGTGGAAGGAATGATCGTCAAAAGCAATCAACATGTTCAAGGACTTATAAAGGGTCGGAGAACCAAGAGATTTCCAATAGATCAGGGACATCATGCATGTAGTAGTGCCTTCATCAACAACCGCAAGTTTGATGGTATACTTTGAGTACTCCACGTGGATTTGGAAATCCACATGGTAAGGCAAGCAAGGCTTCACATCCGTGACGTCAAACTTGATAACTTTTGAGCCACTAGGTTCTAGATATCCTAACACAGATAGTAAGGCATTCCTCTATGAAGGACACGTCTGGAGTACCTCCAAAGATGACATCATACAAGGGGTTTGACCCAGGTCCTCAACAATAGAGTAGTTCTGGGAGGATCTAGCATTTGGATTGTGGATAGAGCGCTTAAGTAATCCTTTCAAAATACGGGGCAGTGGATCTGGTTTTTCAATTTGTAAGTTTGTCTCCGGAGGAGGAGGAGATTATAGACCAGGAATATCTTGTGAAGAGCTATAATCTCGAGATCGAGTGGCTACATTAATTTTCGTGTCGACCATATTGATACACAAACGATCGTCATCTTGCAATGAAGGGTTTTGACTCCCACCAGCCGCATTTTCGGCATTTGAGGAACTCAAGGCCATGTGTTGATTATGTGGAAATGGATTCGTTAACACGACGTGCAGTAGAGTTAATAGCCTCGTAGCTTTCGCAAGTTTGGGATATAAATGGGTAAGGTGATCGTTTGTGCAAAGCTTACAAGGAAACTTCACCTTACATCTTTCTTGTTTTCCCTCTCCAACATTATTATTCATCTTCTCATTATTATCATTTTCCTTGGGTTTATTACCATTTTTCCCACCCTTACGATTATTACGTCCTTTCTTCTTATTCCCTCCTGGTTGTTGGTTAACATTTGGGTTTTCTGATTATTGCACATAATGTACATCCACTGATTGAGTGGGTTTGGAAGACATAGACGAAGATGGCTCTCCTATAGAATGGTTTAGAGACAACTCCTTCAAATGGCTTGTCACTGAGTCTACAGATATTACATTGGAAAAACCTACAATGCCATCGACATGAGGTCCAGGATTTTGTCTAGGGTAGTAATTTGACTGCAGTGTGTCCGAAAGAAGTTAGTACAACATCCCAGACTAAGCGTATATTAGATCTAACTGTTGGGCTTTAAAGATTGATTCTTCCTCAGTGGTAACCCTGGAAGTAGTAACGTCCTTCAGGATAGGATCGTGCAAATAGTTAAGGAACCATTCTAAAATAAAGTTCGGGGGTATAGGGGTCCTAATCAACCTCTTCCGTCTACGCCACTCCTGTATATGATCTGAGATATGAGTGGTGGTGTCCTAGCGTAAAGGCGACAAAATTTCTAGGCCAACATCATAACAGATGGGAAATTGGAAGTGGTTAAGAAATACCATCATCAACTAACTAAAGGTCCCATATGCCCCCCTAGGTAGCTCAATATACCATTTTGCAGCAACTCTGATGAGGGTGCGTTGAAATAATCTTAATCTGATAGAATCGTCATCAAGGGAATTCGATGAGCATAAAAGGTGAAAGGTAGTGACATAATCATTGGGATCCTCTCCATTCTTACTTTCGAACTTCGGAATGTCTGAAGGAATATTGGTGGGGACAGGGGGCCATGTAGGATCATGACTCACAGGGTCATTCATTAACTTAAACAAGTTTGGCAGATTAAGTGTGGCTAGAAAAGGGAGACGAGGTTGCGACATCTGGCCCCAAGCTCCTAGGAAAGATTGTGCTTGAGGAACTGCATCCCATCTAGGGTTCTGGTAAACACCATAGCCCTGTCCGGGATTATAAGGCCCTCCTCTGAGACGATTTAGAAAAGGTTGGTTGGGCATCATTTTGGCAGGAATTTTTTGTTGGGGGTTATAAAAATTTCCCCCAGCCGGATTGGATCTGGGTTGGGGGTTTCCCAAAGGGTGAAACTGACCTCCTATGGGTGGGAATCCAGAGGATATAAGTGGATTTGTCATGCCAAACCTATTGTTCAGAATCGACACTAAGGAGGTATGGGTATAGGACGAAACTTGAGTCGAAGCTTGTCCGCTAGGTTGATTGTTCCACCCAAAAGTAATAGGATTAGACCCGAGGTTAAAAGAAGGAATACCTCCTATATTAGGAGTCGTTCGAGGAATTTGAGAACCACCAAACAAGAATGGAGTGTAAGGAGATGTAGTTCCCCTAAGCCTAATGCTAGCAGTAGGGCTAGCAACTGGGATGGCATTTGAAAAATGTGAAGTAAAGTTTGGCATGCCATAGGAAAAAGGACTAGAAGCCATAGGGATGGACTAAACATTATAGCCCGGTGAGTGACCAAGAGACCCAAAATGGTTCGAGGCAAGAGATGGATCATTTACTATCGGTCGAGCCATAGTATTGATAGGTGCCTCCGGCACTACAACCATTGTGGTTGTAGGATTCGAAGGGGTGCCATTAAATATAGTGGGTGTGGGAGTCGCAGGGCTCCCAGTGTTCTGAATATTAGATTCAGTACTCATCCTTATAGAATCACAAGTCTGAACAATGGAGGTGTGTGTACCATGCATAATAACTCTACACCTTTTAGAAGGCAAAGACTCGAAATCCTATGGTAACTGTAACAAGCGACGGGACTGGCGGGGACGTTGGTCCGACTCCATGATGACTTAAGACTCTAAAGAAAAAAAAAAATATATATATATATATATATATATATATATATATATATATATATCCTAAGGCCAACTAGTAATCAAATAGCACACCAAAAGTCAAATGACCAATATGCATGCAAACGAGGTAAAGTGGTTGAGTGGCCTCTCTCCCTAAAGAAGGTATGTCTCACCCAAGAGGGGCCTAAGACTCCCTGCTAAAGATCAGAGGTATCAAAATTAGTTATAAGGGCCCTCGTGGGCTTAACAACCAATTGGTAAGATCCCCCTAGAGAGGTAATCCTCCATAAAGGTTGTGTGTTGTCTGACCCTAATCTGACCCAGGGTACCTGCAGAATAACCCTTGCGAGTAACATATGTGGCACCTAAGTCAAGAAACTAAGCAACCAATGTATAACTGATGCACAGACGAGTAGTTGTAATTTAGTTCCACCATATGGGTAGGGTAGCAAAGCCCGAAACCTTGAAAGTACTGCCTCTCATGGAGGTAAAGGCACTAGCAAGATCCCCATATACGAATAAATCCCCAGAAATATCTCTGACGCTAAGAAGGTATCAGGGGATATCCCTTCAACCATCCTCGCGTGACCTCGTGATTAACTCCAGTGTGAGCGGAGCCTCCTGATATTACCAATTATACACTGGATTTATCCACTTATTTTCTCAGACACATGTGTTGATTTAATTGCCTTGGAGAAGTTTACTCACAAAATCCTATTCCAAGGCACTAAATCCTAAGCTAGTTTGTGCACCCTAGAAAACAAAATAATGACTAATCAATTTTAAATTATAGAGTTAGTTTTATTTTCCGTGATTACTCAAAAAGGTATGGTAGTGAAACTCATGATGTTTTGGCTCTGCAAGAAACGTAAATATGAAAATAATGCAAAGTCCTAACTTTAACTTTCAATGAATGATATGCTTCTAAAAACCAATGCAATTTTCAATTTCAACTCTGCAATTCTGAAGTAAAAATGCAATCTTTCACCAAATGCACTAAGTTAACGACAAGGACTCAAAAGACAAAAATGCCAAGCAATGCAAAATGCCTAACTTTTTGTATTTTCAATATAATAAAAATGAAAATGCATGGAATGATAAGCAACTTGATATATAAATTCTATTGTGTATAGAAAGAGATAACTAAAGTAGAATACCAAGGATCATGACACCCAACCCAATGTACAAGGACAATCAAAATGAAAAGGTGATGAGAAAGACTCTGCCCAAAAATTCAACTCCAAACAGGTTTCTTGTCATCCCAGAGACACTTAACAAGCACTACAGAGACCCCAGAAGGATCAACAAACATCAAATCCCACCCAACAAACATCAGACCAAGAAAATAGGAAAGGAATGCTGATGTACGTGACTGTTTAGGAAAACAGTGTGTATGTACGCAATTTGCATAGGGACAACCAGTGTATGTGCGTGACTGTCAGGCCAAAAATCACATATATGTTTCAAAACAAGGCCAAACAAGGGATAAAGGCTGAAAACTCAGACCCAGAGTGAACAGAAATTGTCAAGCAGTGATACGATAAGAAACAAAAAGGAATGAGAGAAATGTAAGGATAAAAAGTACTCCAAACCCTTATAAAGAACATCAATCCCCAGTATGGTCGTCAATTCTGTTATGAGGGAAAAACTCTCTATGGCTAGGGTAAACCACAACAGACAGATATGACTTCATAAATCAACTCTATCCCAAAAACATGCTATATAACCAATATGTTAGCGAGATGAGAAAGAGGCTTGCCTCGTCCAGATGTTCGATGATGTCCACCGTTGAGCACTTTAACCCAAAGCTTTGTACTTGCAACTAGTTCTCAACAAACAAGAAAAGCAAGCATATGGTGATAATATAAAAGTTTAGCACATTAGATAGAATAATCCATTAATATACATGACAAATACACCCATGGATAATAACTCATATATTTCCAAGATATCAAATTGGATGGGAAAGGAGTATTTCTATTAATAAATGATCATCATAAGTGAAAACATTACATACTTTTGTGTCAACACGGTTCAGAACCAAGAAACTAAGTTCCTTCCAGTTGGGCCTCCACCACTTCAATCCTCCACCAAAGGCAATCTTATAGAAGGGAGACAATGAGGTTCTCCATTGATAAGGGAAGAGCTTGGGGGATGAACACTGTGTTCAAACTTAAAGGACAAAGGGATGCAGACTCAATATGAAGTAAATAATTTCTCCAGAGTAATTTTTCTCTCAAAGTTGAATTCTTTCTCTTGTTTTCCATAGCTCGGAATTGGCCCAGTTATAGCCTTCAAATGAAACTAAAGGGATGATTCGAAACTTTTCCATTATATGGAATGCCAAATATAAGAGATATCCACTCTTGACATGGAAACCCGACATTTGATTTTCATTTTTTGGCACAAATCCTGATGTACGTGGGTTGTAGTGGAGCAGCCTGCGTATATGCATGTTGTATAGTAGGCAAGGTGTGTACATGTGGAAAAATATGTATTTTTAGCTCTGTATTTTACAAACAAGGATGATAAGTCTGGATAGGAAAATGGAAAAATTCCCTCTGTGCAAGATTGCACAGGGTGAGGCAAATCTTTCTATAAGAACAGTTGAGGATAAAATGTTGACAGAAATGCCTTCGTCTATAATAGAATGGTATATGTTCTTATCGCAATTATGAAAATGATTTGAAAATTATAGTATGAAGGAAGATGAGGATCCATCAATCTAATCCATTTAAAGGAAATTACTTCAGTACTTAGAGAGGGTTCCGGTGAAACAGGTGAAATTCCCCCTTGTTCGGAGGAATCTATAGTGACAAGAAGAACCTAAATGGTATCAACTTCACTCTCCGAGGGAAGAGTGGGATCGATCGATGATGGAATCAGATTGACCAATTCATCAACCAATGGTGGGTCAAGAGGGGATCATCAGAAGCAGTTGAAGGTTTTTTTGGGGAAACAACAATGTTGTCCAACAATTTCGAGGCTTCATCCATACGAGGTAAGAGGTAAGTGTGATGCATTTCCTTTCATAACCAACAAGGAATATTTACCTTACCCTTTTTCCCCCTAACCGTATGATCACTCGTTGAGGGGTTGTCATCAACATGATTTCTAGAGGCTGGTGACATGGGTTGTTGGGAAACCATAGACCACACTTTTAATACCTTGGGAATACCAAGGAAATCTCTAAGAAGGTGGTCACCCTTACAAATCATGCAAGTGAATTTTGGCTTACGACTAGTGTTGGTAGGTTTTCAAACATCATCAACACTCCCAACATGATGAACAATGGTTGGTTGATTTCTCCCTTGATTATCTTTCTTCTTCTTAATATTTCATTTCTTTTTCTTCTTAGCCTCCTGGTTACTAGCATCAAGGATTTCACCAGGAAAAGAAGAAGAAATGGAAGAAGATAAAACGGGAAAAGAAGGAAAATGGTCAACATGAGGTTGATGTTCTTAGGGATTAGGGATTGCATTTGAAGCACCAGGAGAATTTGGGATCACTGGAGTGTAAAAAAACCATACTGGTAACGCTATGGTGAATCCAAGAAGACTCAATGTAGCATTATAGAGAGGACCAATGTTTCCAAAAAAGGTTCCCTGTGAAAAGGGGTTCCTTGATCAGTTGTCCCAGTAATTGTTTTCATAGATACATACTCAACCTAAGGTCTACTAAACAAAAGAGAACACACTATCAAATTCCTTATAAGATAAGAGAAAGCAAACAATTCCCTTGTAACAGGTAAAAAATGAAGTAAGGATCTTCCAGATACAGGAGATGAGGTCATTAATGAAGATATGAGAAACAGTTACCCACAACTATTCTGTAATGGAAATCCAAAGGTGAAATTACCAGATGCAACCAAGTACCCTCCTAAGGAGCCAAAATCGTGTGTTTCATGTGTATCTCAGGTACTGACAATACCACCTCTACAGTCACCTAGGAAGGTAACCTAGGAAAAGAAACTAGGGATACCACTTCACGCTTGGTGGTTGGGTGGAACAGTCATGGGAGAGGATGCTTGTGAATGGGTAGTGAATAGTACAAGACACATTTATTAGACCCAAAGCAACTCAGATAGTGGTGTCACCCAGAGGACTTGCCACTACTAATATTTCCCCCTTGAATCACATAACCCCACCAAGAGAGAGTGTTAGGGACCGGTCCAAGCACTCTTCTCGACTTATCCTATCGCTTGAATCATGTGTTAGAGGAGATTTCCCAACAAACAATTCATGTTACTAATGGATTTTTTCACATTAGTGTTCCTAGTTTGTTTCAGTGGCCTTGTATAATTAATTCTCCACCCTACAACCAAGGCCCTACAACCTATACTTGTGATCATTTTCTAATAAAGAAAAAGTCGAGTTGATTTTAGATCAGGTACCTTGTTCATTTTATGGTTGTTGTTACTCAAAAGAGGTAAATGGAACTGGAACTAATGATGTGATCACTCTGACTCCAAAAATACTTTAAAAGAGAAAATGAATGGAATGCAATATTTAGTTTTGTCGAAGCCTATCTACAAAAGGAGCAAGAGGTTTCAAGCAAAGAAACAAGTGTAACATTCAATGCAAGAAACATGAACTTCTCTTTGAATGAAAAAGGTGTTTGGTATATGAGTCAAAGAGACTGTAGGATACACAATTCCTACCCCCTTGGCCATGAGGGGGGAATTTTTTTTTAAGTGAAATTTATTTTTCTTTAAAATGAAAGCTAAAACATGCTCCACCCACTAACTACAATGCAATTATTTTTTGGTTCTCTGATTCTTTCAAATGCAATGAAATTTTTTCAATGCAACTTATTTTTTTCATTCTTTCAAATGAAATGAAAAAAACTAAATTCAAATTTAAAGAATCGCACATCAAAAGAATGAAAACCAAAAAATACAATCCAGTAGGTCAAAAAGCATCAAAAGAACTCAAACGTTATTGTTGGGAACATATAACCCACGACTGTGATTGTGTAAGTGAAAAAACTAATAGATCTAGAGAAAATATAACAAATATGGGATTGGATACTTTCAAATAGCCACAGAAAATACTTGTTGACAGATCAAGATCAAAGAATGGGGCTTACAACAAGCAAAGATCTTGAGAATATGGATTTAAAAGATGAGGAAGAAACTGACTAAAAAGTAATAGATTCCCCAGCGAAGTCGCCAGTCGGTTGTAGGGTAAATGAACTCGGTAGTAGATAACTCCCTTAGGCTCTTACTAGACCTAAGAAAAAATAGAGATGTAAACGACAGATTTTCCTAGATATAATTCATACACAAAAAATTATCTGCAAGTTGATGGAATGGAAGGCTTACCCTGTGATCTGACGATTGTCCCTACATGATCCTTATCTAATAGATTCCACGACTATGCCCTTCGCTCTTACCAACTTATATATTCACACATAGAGAGACATAAGCATTTCACAAAATCAAACTAATCATGTATAAATTAATGATATATCTAATAATGTGTCATAACACATGAAAACATTAATTCTTCACAAGGAAATATAACAATTGCATACACATCCAAGGAGGGAGAAGAATCTTGTACATATTCTATTGATAAAACAAATGGATTACACCTTACAAAGAGGTTGATGTAGTCCTTTCCCAAGTTCCTTTCCCAAGCTGCATAATCAAACTGCCAGAATAAGTTTGTTTTTTACTTTCTCTCCCCCTTTTCCCATGAGAGACCCCCATTATTTATAGGATAGTAGAGATAATATAAAAGGGTAGTTTGGATAATATCTCCATGCCCAATATGAAAATATGTTGATTAAGGTTGGTTGTCATTGATGTCAACCCTTGAAGAAAGCCCCAAAAGGTCAAAGTAGTCAAAGTGGTTTAAGAGATTTTAAAAGGTAAATAAAAAAGTGAAGTAATGAGTGCATTATAATTCAAAGTGAATACAAAATAAATTAATTCAATAATAAATTTAATGGAGAAATTAGAAGTGGGTTAACCCTAAAATAAGGAAAGTGGGGCCAAGTGACCTAGAAGATGTTTTTAAGGAAACTACTTGGAGAGTATAAATACGAGGCAAGGCTCTCTAATTTTAATCACACTTGAGAATATTGAATATATATATAGGTGTCTGATATCTAAGCTTAAATTATGAGGGAAGGTGAAGAAAATAAGGCTGAAATGCAAGGAAGGATAAATTCTTTTGATGGTGCTTTCTAAGGTATGTTATTTATAGATCATCTCACCATTTTCTCTATAACATTTTTTATATAATGATTCAGACCGTGAAATTGATATGTCATTGAGAAAACATATCCAAGTATCTGTGGTACAAAATTTATCTTGTGGGTCATTGTATTTTTTGAGTTACGCTCCATGGAAAATAGGGTTTGTGGCTAGTCCTGAAACTAGTCAAAAACAGGTGTTTCGGGTAAAAAATTCATAACTTCTTCATAACATATCCAAATTCAATGAAACAAAATGTGTTGGTTAGGGTATAGTATATAGTATGTTTTGTAATAGTTTCATATCAATTCAATAAATATTCCATATGGTGAACGCTCTACAAGGTCGCTCTCTAGAATAAGCCATAATTCATCAAGGTATACCATTTTTTCCATAACTCATTTTTTGAGAGGTTAGAAGTAGTGACACCTGGAGGAATTGCATAAAACACATTGAATAACATTGTGTATAATTTTAAGATATTTATACATTACAGGTACAAAGTTATGATTACTTCAAGTTAGGGTTGTTGACTAATCCAAAACTAGGCATGTGAGACTAAAGAAAAGTTTGATGAAAATTCTAGTCTCTTGTTGTTGAAGTTAAGGAAGGTTTGCAGGAATGTGATCATATACACCAGGTCTATTACGGAGCTACAAATCAGATTTGGATGATGAAATTGATGAGGGATTTTGGTTGAGGTACATGTTGAGTACATGGTTGAGACAAGTAGTTGATGAGTTGGCACATACATAAGGTGTATAGTTGATGATGTTGGTACATATTGATGAGTCATAGTTGATGATTAGTTGACACATTATTGGCACATACTTGGTACATGGTTGGATGCACTTGTTTATGGTACAGGTTGATTACAGGTTATTTGGTACAGGTTGGTGCATGGTTGATGCACTTGTTTATGGTACAGGTTGAGGTACAGGTTGATGCATGGTTCATATTTATTGGTACAGGTTTACAGTGGTATATCTAATAGTGACAGGTTGGCAGTGGTTCCATCATTCTACTTCTACTTCAAGGTGGCAGGATGAGGAAAGGACATGTGGTTGTAAACACCTTCCGGTTGTAGCTGGAGAACATAGGGGATTGTAGCCTCCTTCTGGTTGTAGCCAGAGAATTGGGGAGTTGGAGCTTCCCTCAGGTTGTAGCTTGAGAAACTAGGGGGTTGGAGCCTCCTTCCAGTTGCAGCTGGAAAACAAAGGAATTTGGTGCTTCCAATGAATGTAATTATTCAAGACATATAAGAAAAAGCATTTTGTGGTTTTCTCCCGATTTGGGTTTCCACGTAAAACACTAGTGTACTGTGTATGTGTATGTTTGTTCATTTGTTCATTGCTTATTTACTCTGCAGTTATTGGATGATAATGCTTCATTGATATAACACTTGGATTATATGGTT
>ML776559.1:2269444-2300514 GCA_009831015.1 Picea engelmannii | reverse complement strand
ATGTTTGTTCATTTGTTCATTGCTTATTTACTCTGCAGTTATTGGATGATAATGCTTCATTGATATAACACTTGGATTATATGGTTAAAAAGGATTAAATTGCTCTATTACTGATTCACCCCCCCTCTCAGTAATCCAACAAACTATTCTCTAGGTTGAACCACGAAAAAACCAAGGTTAATCTCATCTCCTGAAACCAATCCTAAATAGGGAGAAACAGACCTTGGTCGTGCCCTGCATTCTTGCAGGGAGCGATCGGTTTCCCTTTGCAAGAGGACAAGGAGCGACCAACACTTTCTAAGCATAGGTTGTAAAGGGGAAATCAATGACCAAGAAAAATGGTGCTACAAATTTAGGGAAAAAGTGGTATGATTCAGTGTTTTGGATTGATAACCCCTAGATGATTCCCATCAAGTGATCAGGTGGAAAATAACTATATAACAAATATGAACTAAGAAAATCTTTTTTTTTTTGCATAAATTGTATGTCAAAATGATAAATGTTAAAAATCAATGGGTATCCACATTTTTTATTTTTCCACATTCGATGTTTTTAACCTACAAGTTTTAGTTGTAAATTTCATACAAGTTTTGGACATTTTTGTTAAAAAATGTCTTTATGGAACATTTTGTTTGGGAAAAAAATATTTTTTGGAGATGTGTATCTTTGGAATATTTGTATTTAAAAAAAATGGAGGGTTATAAAATTTTCATATTATTTCTATTTAATGCGAATATTTTTTTTGTTTTTCTGTAGTCATTATTGATGCAATCAAATTTGGAAAATTCTTCTTTTTAGTATCAATTTTTGGGATTTCCCATAAAAAAATTCCAAACTTGTAAATGTGCTTGATTTAGATGGATCTAACTATAAAATATGGAAATTAAATATGGTTAATGAGCTTGGGCACAAAACCTTGTGGTGGTTATCCAATGGTGAAATATGGTTAATGAGCTTGGGTGCAAAAGCTTATGGAGGTTATCCAATGGTGACATTCAAATGCCTATATGTGTTAAAGAATTAGTTTTTTTGGGGGAAAAGCAACACAATAAACTAAAGGCCTCAATAGATAGACAATATATTCATCATATAAGAGTATAATAAAAATAAAAATATTATATCAAGGTGTGCTAGATACTTGATTTCTTGTATAAAAAAAATGATTGTTTCTTGACCTACAATTTAGAATAAAAATTGCATGATCTAGATCCTCGTGATTTTGAACAAAATGAAGAGTTTCGTACTAAGTTTAAAATTTGTAATTATAAAAAAGGATCTCGATAGATAGAAAATATATTCATCATATAAGAGTATAATAAAAATAAAAATATCATATCAAGGTGTGGTAGATACTTGATTTCTTGTATAAAAAAATGATTGTTTCTTGACCTACAGTTTAGAATAAAAATTGCATGATCTAGATCCTTGTTATTTTGAACAAAATGAAGAGTTTCTTAATAAGTTTAAAATTTAGAATTATAGAAAAGGATGCATGGGGGTATTTTTTGCGTCTCACATGAGTGTCCTTTTTATGTCCTCTTGCATCAATTTTCGTTTCCTAATTACGTCTAGGTTGCATCTTAGTAGGGTCCTTCTAGAATATCATTAGTGTCTTAGTGGTGTCCTTGTAGTGTCTCGATGGCATCATTATATAATACCAAATAATCATGTTTCTATGTCCCATTAGTGTCCAACTGGTGTATCATTAACATCCCATTAGTGTCCATTTTTTATTTATTTAGCATCCTAGGTAAGTTGGTTAGGAGGTTCATGCCCATTATATGTCTTGTGGATTAGTGTGTTAGGATAGGTTATGTAGGATAGCGGGGTAGTGGATTAGGAGGTTAGGTGGGTTAGTGGATTAGAAGGTTGGGTAGGTTAGTGGAGTGCATTGTAGGCTAGGTGAAGGTAAGTTAGTGCATTATTTGGGTTAGAAAGGTCATTTGAGTTAGTGGGGTAGGTTAGGTAGGTAATATAGGTTAGTGGGGTAGGTTTGGGTTATGATAAGCTATGTAGTATAGTGGGATAATGGATTAGTAGATTAATTGGGTGAGCATATTAGAAGGTTAGGTAGGTTAGCAGGTTAGGATAGTTTATGTGGGATAGTGGAGTAATGGGTTAGCAGGTTAGGTGGGTTAATGGATTAGAAGGTTAGGTAGGTTAGTGCATTATTGGGCTAGAAAGGTTAGTTGAGTTAGTGGGGTAGGTTAGAAATGAAATATAAACTAGTAGGTTAGGTTAGGTGTGATTGTGGGGTAGGTTATGTTAGTTACATGGGTATTGTGATGTTAAGTGGGTTAACTTTTAGTGGCTTATGTAGTAGTTTAGTGGGGTAGGTAGGTTAGTCATGATACATGGGTTAGGCTAGTAAATTAACTTTATGAGTTTATAAGTTAGGTGGTTTAGTAGGTTATTTAGGTTATTGAGGTGGGTTGGGTATGTTGGGTTAAAATTTTTCTATGGGGTAGGTTGGGAAATATATTTAGTTGGTTTAGTGGATTAGGTAGATTAGTGAGTTATGTAGGTTAGCAGGGTGGGTTTGTGGGGAAGGTGGATTAGATGGTTAGCTTAGCTTTGTTAGGTCATGAGTTTGTTAATAGCCTATCACATATCCCACTAACCCATGATTAACCCATATTTAGCCTAATCCTTATCTAGTAACTTGCTAACACCCTTAACTATTAACCAATGAGAACCCCCATGGCCATATTTTGAAGAGGCTCGATGGTCTATTGGGAGGATCTTTTGAAAGTGGCCAATGGCCATTTTTTGCAAGATCCCGATGGATTTTCCATCGAAGATATTTTTTGAAAGGGGGAGATCTTTCAAAGAGGCTCAATGGACTATCTTTTGTGCATCATGTTGAAATTTTGAAAGGGCCCGATGGGTGATATTTCAAGAGGACCCAATGTCCTTTCCTTAGAATTGGGTGGAACATTTGCATGAGGTTCGTGGCCTTTTCTTATGCATGAAGCTCATATTTAAGAAGGAATCAATGTGATGTTTTGAATAGGCCCAATGGGTTATTTGAAAGAGATACAATGAGCCTATTTTTGTGTTTTTTTAGTGGAATCTTTGAAAGAGACTCGATGGTATGTTAGGAACACATTTATAAAGCATTTGATGGGTTATTCAAAAGAGGGATGAAAGCCTATATGTGTGTCTTCTTCTTTTTTTCTTTTGAAGGATGAATAAGGGTGATCTTGAAATAAAACCTGATGTTTATTTTTGAAGTGAAATTATGGCTTAGTGATTGTACCTTCAATTTGGGCCAAATAAGATTTCAAAGAAAGGTTATGTGTGGTATTCAATATACCTAACTAGAGTATATTTTGAAAGGTAATTAATAAATAAACACTATCTTCATTTATATTGTATTTTGGGGTTACTCCAAAAGTGTTTTACCTTACTAGGATAGCACTATGTCTCCTAGATCCTTGTTAATGCTTCAAGGAAAAATGGATGGTCGAGTTTGGGTGGATGCTTGACCTTGATTAGAGTTCTATCATGACACCCTTACCTAGGAGGTTTTTACTTTCATCATTGTGTTGACTAACCCATTAGGTGAAAACAATGGGAGAGTCAATTGCTCAATTAGGGGAGGCACCCACCTAGGAGGAGGAGCGATGGGTACTTAGAGGAGGGAACCTAACCCTTGGAGCTTGGGACCATGTGATATATACCTTGGAGGTTGGACACTTAACTTAGGATTCTTTGGGTGAGGATCCTATATCACGAAGGTTGTTGATGGACCTAGACACATATGTTTAGGAGAAACATTGGAGCCTTGTGAACACATTGACACACATGAAAGTAGCATTGGTCACATGAGAGGGCATGTGGCACACACTTAGAGGAGGAGCACCTTGCATGAAGAAACTTGGATAACATACCACCATGGAAGGAGGGAGAATTGGACAAAAAAAATTTTGGAGATTGCACCATCTTGGAGGATGGACATTGAACCCAAATAGGATGATCCTTAGAAAGTGTTTCACTTTGGGGTTGGATAAAACCTAGTTTGACACATGTAATTACTTTGATCACTCCACATGGAATTTCCTTGTCAATTACTTATATAGACACGTGTCCTTATTTTATATTATAGATTTTCACACCTACTTTTATATATAACGGAGGAAAGTTCTCTTGTATTAATATCATTATTGTATTCTTCTTTGTACTTATCCTTGAAATGTTATGGTTCATGAGGAAACCCTAGTAGTGTGTTTCTATGAATCATGGGGAAACCCTAAGAAAATACTGTTTTTTGAGCTATGCATATAAACCCTAAATAAGAACATGACGTTGGAGGTGATTATGGTTTTTTTGGATCTTGTTGGAGCACTATGGTTTCTACCCTATTAAAAGACATGGAGAGTGGAGCTAAAGCCTTGAATGGTTTTGGATCCTTTTTCTTTTGGGATATTGAGCTAGGGAAAGATCATGGAGAGAAAAGTTTAATGAATTTTTAGTGTAATGTGATTCCTTGCTTGGAAAAAGACTCAATTATTGTATTCTTGATATTCCATGGAGGTCTCGATGCTTGTGTTGATCCAAGAGTTGAAGGTGTATATCTTGAGTTCACAAACCCTAGGATGGACATGTAGATTTGAAGGTCAGTGTAAGACTTTTCATGCCATGTACTTGTGTGATGAAAAATGGACAGGGTTTTCAAAACCTAGGGAATATAAATATGCTAGTGTGGAAATATTGTGTGATATAAGCATGTTTAGGACAAGGAAAACTTGATGATGTTGATTATTTCTTGTTGTATATCTTTGGTGGTGGCTAGGTTTTTCATGGTTTCCCTAGCTAGGGTTTTGGAGAACTTAAATAATTGTACCAACTTGTGATAATTTGTGAGCATGTACATGTACTTCATTTATATCACATATATATGAAGTTTTTATCTATTCAAAATTGTGTAATTTCATATTTGATTTTTAGCTTCCATTGTATTCTTGATTGGGTAGTTTTCAACACTTTTTGTTCATGCTTATTTGAGATAATGCTACTAGCATGATGCTATGGATCATGAGGAAACCCTAGGAAAAGACTAGGTTTTGAGCTATGCATATTAACCCTAAAGAAGAAAATGGCATTGGAGGTGATGATGGTTCTTGTGGATCTTGTTGTAGCACTATGGTCTCTACACTAGTAAAAGACATGGAGAGTGGAGCTAAATCCTTGCATGGTTTTGGAGCCTTGTTCTTTTGGGATATCGGGCTAGGGAAATATCATGGAGAGATAAGCTTAATGAATATTGAGCATAATGTGATGACTTTATTGGAAGAAGACTCAATTATTGTATTCTTGATGTTCCATGGAGGTCTTGATTCTTTTTTTGATCCAAGAGTTGAAGGCCTATAGTTTGAGTTCACAAAGCCTAGGATGGACATGTAGATTTGAAGTTTAGTGCAAGACTTTTCTTGCCATGTACTTGTGTGATGCAAAATGGACAAGGTTTTCTAAACCTGGGGAATATAGCTATGCTAGTGTGGAAATATTGTGTGATATAAGCATGTTGAAGGCAAGGAGAACTTGATGATGTTGATTCTTGCTTGTTGTAGATATTTGGTGGTGGATAGGTTTTTCATGGTTTTCCTAGCTAGGGTTTTGGAGAACTTAAAGAATTGTACCAACTTGCGATAATTTTTTGATCATGTACATGTACTTCATTTCTATCACATATATATGAAGTTTTTATCTATCCAAAATTGTGTAATTGCATATTTGATTTTCAGCTTGCATTGTCTTCTTGATTGGGTAGTTTTCAACACTTGTTGTTCATGCTTATTTGACATAACATATGGATAAAAGTGTCTAGTGATCTAACATACAACTTGAAAATAATAGAGTAGATTTAACAAAATAAATATGTAGTAATTAAAGTGATTCCAAATGTGGTTTATGCTTGGAAAAGTGTTCCCTAAGGGATAAAACTCGTTGGCATATGTTTGGTATATTTTCTCTTGTGTTTCCAAGTGTGTTGGGCTGAAGGGATATGCAATATTATTCATTGCTTACTGCTATAAATTAATATTTCAACTCATTCCTAAATTTAAAGTTCATATGGACTAGATATGGGAAACCTCCTTACGAGGAATTTTTTTTTGTTTTGCATTAAAGTCAAAGAACACAGAAATTTCTACATGGTATTGGAACTATTTTGATTAAATTTCTCTTTTAGTGAAGAGGGAGTTCATGTTTTATCTAGAATCACTACTACAATATAGATTTGTAACGTCACATTTATTGTTGCATCATAGTGCCATTTTTTGTAAAATAAATTAAGTTTGTATGACACAAAACATGATGCACATGAGTACATCATATTTTGTGTTGAATTTGTATCAAATTTGTGTCACTCTTTCCAAGGTTCAATTTGACTTGAAGCATGATTTTAGTGATGAAAATGATGGTGCAAGGAGATATTTGCATCAACATTGCATATTGGTTGCATCGACAATGTTTGAAAATTAACTTTTCAAAGTCATGTTTTCTTCTTTTTTGTGTCAAAAACATGTTTTTGTGTTTCCTTGAATGATTATGCATCATATTAGTGTTTTTTTCAATGATGTAAAAAGTAAGTGTTGAGATATAAATATTCAAAGGAAAGGTGACTTTAAGCAATACAAAGTGGAAGTGGATTAGAAATGAAGTTACATGAAAGTGGATTAAAAGTATGAAGTTATGTGAAAGTGGATTAAATATGAAGTTATGTGAAAGTGGATTAAATATGAAGTTACGCGAAAGTGGATTAACCAAGGTTTTAACCATTTTAGAGCCCTTTTTGGCATCCTCGCAGGACACCTAGTAGACAAAAAGCAAGGCCCTCACTAGTCACTAGTGTTCAACAAACAACGCACTGTCAAACTTCTAGAATTGTAGAATTGCGAGGTGATAGGAAAGGGATGAGTTGGATTTTCATGTCAAATTCCTAGGAACTCACATCATTCAAATATCTAGTGGCCTATAGAAGATCTATAAACCTCTCCCAAGCCTCCTCCAAGAGTTATATAACAAAGGCCAGCCTTATGCAAGAAGGAGGAAGAATTGAATAGTATTGTTATGTTGTCCAACTACAAGGGTATCAATCATCATAGCCAAGAGTCAGTGAGACTAGCCTTACCAAGAAGCTGCAAGGAGAGGCAAGGAGAAAGGAATCATATGAGGATGCATTTTCATCAAGTTGAGGCATGTCTTGGTATGTATTCTCGATATTTCATTAATAGATCATTTGGTTTTCCCCTCCCATCACTTGTGTCCACTTGATTAATGTTAGATCCGATTCATTCATTTATAGATCTTATTAGAATTAGATTGGATCTAGGATTTTGATCATAAGTAGAGAAGAAGAGAAGTTTTTTTTTTCTCCTTTGTATATAGGAAGCAAGTTGTGGAGCTTGGATCTGGAGTTTCAGGACTGGAATAGATAGGAAATATAAAGGACCACCTTGAGAAAGGTATGTAAATTCACTCCACTCTTTAGGATAGTTATGAATCTGTGTTTGAGTCTAGATCTAGGAAAACCACAAGGAATATACCCCCTTTATTTCTAGGATTACTAGGCTAATCCTAAGGAGATCTTGTTGATTATTTAGTGGGATTTCTGTGAAAAATATTCCCATAACAAAATTGGCAACCATACTGGGGAATAATTCTTATCTAGTTGAGTATATTTTTGTACCTTTTTTATCTGCTTGTTGTGACTTGCATTTTCGTTTTATTCCATTCAGTTATCCTAGAGCCTAGATCTATTAGATCTATTACATATCTGGAAGATCTGAAATAGATCCACTTTTCTCAAAAAATAAAAATTTTGCAGACCCTTGCTTGTTGTATTATAGGTGTCTCGCGAGGCCTCCTCATTGGTTGACAAGCATGTGTCCCACAAGGCCTCCTCATTGGTTGACAGGCCTGTGTCTCGCGAGGCTACGTATAAACTACAAATTTGTAGTATATGACCCAATCCTTTGGTTTTAGGCCTATCCTCTAATCAAGAGTGTTCTACAGTGGTATGGTCTTATCTGGTTTAGTCTATGTCTAAATAGTTGATTATCACATAAATTGCTTTTAAAGTTTTCTTGAGTACATTTGTGTGAATTGATATTTACTTCTTGGATAGTTTCCTTTTCTTTCTGAGAACCTCAGTAAAGTTGGGTTGAGAATCCAACAGATTTGAAAATATCTAGTTGTGTTTGTCATTGACTGTTCTACTTGTCCTTTTATGACCATTTCTCATCACTAGATCTACCCTCCTAGGTGATTTTTGGGTGTGATTTCTATAGTGACATTGGAGTGGGATGATCTAGCCTCATTCCCAATATCCTACAACCCCTTTTCTTGCTAATCATTATTGGTTTGTCTTGTTTGCATTTATATTTCATGTTTAGATCAGGAAATTTTGCACCCATATTGAGAAAAATAATAAAAAAGACAAAACGATTTGTTGCATGCTAGGTTTTATTTTGAATAACTTTTGTACAAGTGCATTAGAAGCATTGGTTGGTTTCAGATATGATTTGTTTCTTGATTTCTTGGTTTCTTGGTGTGTTTGAGGTTTTATTTCTAAAATTGGAAAAGAAAAGAAAAATCTTTTTCCCTCCCATAGCTAACATTCATTGAATAAAACTAAATTGCATTAGCATATTTGCATTTCTTGGTTGGGTCAAGAGTCCTCACACCATTAAAGTTTCATCCATTACTTTTGGAACTAAGAAACAACCATTAAAAATAAGTGCATAATCTAAAATCAATTAGACATTTTTCTTTTTATAGTAAACCAACATTAGATAGGCTTAGGGCCTTGGAATAGGATTGGAGAGTAAAATCTTTAAGGCCACAAAATGAAACCTAGAGTCATTAAAGAGAGATAAACCCATTCTTGCAACCAGTGCTTTGGGAAGCTCCTCTGAAACAGGAGTCAAGCATGAGGTCGCATCAAGGAAATTAGAGAGACTACCCCTCTTTACTTGTTTTGGTGTTTATGGTACCACTCTGATAGTTATGTATATGGGAGTTCTATTGGTTAACACATTTGGAACCTCAGGCTTTGTTACCCTGCCCTTGATTCGTCCATTGATTGTTCACCCAGCCATTGATTTTCAGGCAGTATCCTTAGTGACCTTTCCTAGGTAGCCACATAAGTGATTGTAGGTGGGACCTGGATGTAGTACTTGGGGAAGACGTTCGTTCATGGTCTCATTTCCCTCAGAGGGTGCCCACCTTAATAAAGGGTACTTGCACCAGTCAAGGTTTTTTTGTGTAGATCATCGTAACTGCTCCTCACACCTTCGCTAGTCAATCCCATGGATACTTCATTTCCCTTATAGGGTTGGTTTTCAAAATTCCCCTAAACCAATTGGTTTTCTTGTTGTTTTCCTATATTTGATTATGGGTGTGCTCGTTGATTCTGAGTCTAGGACGGATATAGGTTGATTTATGTCAAATAGTATCATAGATTATTTATCGTGGATAAATTATCGTGTCATTCCCATTGATTTTGAGGACTTGAACCCATTACGCGGGAAGAACCACTTGTAATTTCTACATTTCCCCATTTCCACCGACACAGTCCACCCCATTTTATTTTGGATCCTCGATTTAGGGGACACCACATATGTTGTAATTTCCATCCATGAGTACACCTAGCATTCCTACGCCCATCCCATCCATTTTGATTCCCACTTCTAGATATTTTTCCGATGGGGGGGAAGAACTTTGGTTTCAAAATGGGAGGTGGAAATATTTCCACCTCCGCCAATCCTATAAGCGGTCAAGCATCGTCAAGTGTGGGTGTACGCTTTGGGTGGAACATTTCTAGCGGTTTTGGACATGTATGTAGTCAATGTAGGGATACTAGTACATCTAGATGTTTTAACTTTCCATGTGTTAGCACACCTTTCCCTAGGGGCACGTCCCTTGGGGGGGATTTTTCACCTTGGGGATATTTTCCCTTTGTTACCACGTCAGTTCCTGGGGGTTTCTTCAATGGGAATATCTTTTGGAATGATTTTTTTAGAAGGTCCACATCTAACCCTAGGGGAAACCCCCCTGGGGGCATGTTTGGTTCTAGGAGAAATCATGCTCTTGGAGGTTCCACCATCCCACTAGGAAACTACTCTTCAGGATCTCCCCAACCCTCCAATATTACCAATATAGAGGAACCGTAAGGTCCATCTGGGACAACATAGACTTCACCTCCCTCCAATGTTCATTTGCGTTGTTGCCTTTCCTCGCAGCGTTATATTTACCAAATTTTTCTTGGTTGACGAATGGCCCTATAGCCCATGACCCCTCATGGTTGGAAATGACATCCAAGCTACCTTTTGATATTCCAAAATTTGACAAAAATCCAGGAGAAGGCCCCTCTACACACATCATGACAGACCACTTGTGGTGTTCATCCAACTAATTGATGGATGATAGTGTGAGGTTGCATCTTCAATGACTTAGAAATGACATTCCTTATGCACTACCAGTTACCCATTAGGTACGAAATAGGAACGAAGCTCTTGAATTCACTCTGTTAGGACACTGCCACTCACATTTCTGATCATATTCATGAGTGGCAGTGGAGATGAAGAAATATCAAGACCCAAATCCTAGACCATCTCTTGATGGATTGGTTCACTAAATCCCTCCTTCCACTGATTCTTGGGGATGTATCTATGGATGGGGAAGATACTGAGGATAAATTTATAATATGTGCCCAACACTTAGAC
Organism: Picea engelmannii; assembly: GCA_009831015.1. Classification (NCBI taxonomy): domain Eukaryota; kingdom Viridiplantae; phylum Streptophyta; class Pinopsida; order Pinales; family Pinaceae; genus Picea; species Picea engelmannii. Next base: position 2,289,784 of record ML776559.1, on the reverse strand, counting down.
TTGATATACTCTCAGTATGGTACTCTATATGACATTATTCAAAATTATCCTTGGTCGTCGATAGATCCCATAAATCCCAACCTAGGACCCCATGTAGATGGTGTGGTTGGTTTCATTTCCCATGTGTATGTGCACCAGTAACTGAACAAATGGGTCATATGTCAATTACATCACACTCATTTTCTTCTAGTACTAATACTCAAACTGTTTCATTCCCCTCTAAAACCTCTGAGGTGAATTTGTTACATTCCACACAAACGAATAAGCCTCAGCAACTTGGTGGCAAGAAGAAACAGAACAAGAAAAAGAATTCCAAAAATGAGAAAGGGACTACCTCTACCCAAAACACTTAGGAGGGAGGCACTGAGGAAAAGAATAAAAATCAGTTTCCTTACACTATTTTTGGGGAATACCACCCTACTCACCGGTTCCCTCAGAAGGATGAGATCCATAGATTCTTGGCACAACATCGTGCCCCCCAGTAGCCTGATGTCTTAAGCCATCCTTTCCCCCCTCAACCTCAAATCATGGTTGCCACAAATCATTCCCCTCCACAAAAGGGCATGGAAGATACCCCTCACAATGAGGGGGATTCCTCTAATGCTACCATTTTCATGTGTCACCAAATGGTCAATTTGCAAACACAGGCCAATAATTCTAACATTCTTGAGCCTTCTCATGTTGTATCAAAAGTGACATCTTCTTCCCTGCCTAGTGGTCCTCTTCAAATTGACAAGCCATATTTCGATGCACCACTTCACCCCCTGAAGGGATTTCTTCATCACATGACTTATAATACCAACACTCGGGATACCCACAATTACAGTATTGTGGAAGATTTGGGCCAGACACCTTGTTCCATGTCGACACTTGAAGTCCTCCAAATCCACCCCATGCAGTGGAAAGCCTTTTTTTCTTCCATAGGGGGGGTGATCCCTCATAGTTGAGCTTGATAGCCTTTGAGACCAATCAAGTTAATCATCGACTCTCCCATCAAGTTTCCTTTCAAATCATAGTGCGATCAATGGGGAAAAACATATACCAGACAATGGTGGATGAACGAGCCTCGAATTTTATCATGTCTATTTATTGTTGGAAGGCCCTTGGCTCTTGTAAGCTCGACACATCTATAACACTATTAAAATCATTCTATGGACACATGTTTTATCCTCGTGGAATAATCACCACCTTACCCATCGAGCTAGGTAGAAATATTGTCTTTATGGTGATAGAGGTCGTCGACACACCTCTTGAGTACAACCTGTTACTCGGGTGTACTTAGTTCTACAGGATGATTGCAGTTGTGTCATCAATATTTAGGGTCTTATGCTTCCCTCACCAAGGGAAAATCGTTACCATCAAACAGGTTGTGTTTTGTACCCCATAACTTGGATCCAATATGGGGTCAAATGTACCCTTTATCAGTGATACTATGAAGTCTTTTATGAACGTCGATGCAGGGATGTTCAAAGATCCATCGTTGATGGGAATATTTCCCCTTCCCCCACCATCTCCCACTGCCAATGTAGTTCTTATAAACATGATTTCCTCATTCATTAGTGGATCCCAAAGATATTTTGACCCTTGGGTGGTACCCTAGCTTGATAATGTTCATAAATATGGAGCATCCATGTTTCTCACCATGGTTGAGATTATCGATCTGGCAATCCCATAAACATCTGTTGATATTGATCAGCACCTCCATCCTCATATGGAGTGTGATCTTCCTACTCGGTCCGAACAGTTTGTTGACTCTCTGAGTTTGTATGACTTCCTTGATTTAGAGTTGCCCAAGGAAGATTCCATGGCTTCCATAGAAAATCCCAAGGAAGATGAGAATAATATAGAATCCATCCTCCCTAGTTTGGAACTGATAAGAGTTGACATGATGGTTCTTGATCCAAGACTAGGTGAACTTTCTAGGGTATCTAGTAGCCCTCCTAGTCTTGACCCTTTTCATCCTTGGTTATCATTTTCATAACTTTCCACCGAATTATTTGCTTCCCCTTCCATCAAAGATTCACGTTTAATACTCCCTTCATGTCTTGATGGAGCCCATCAAGGAGCTTCCCTATCTTGAGAAACCACTCATGATAAGTATCTTTGGCCATAGAGACTCATTAATATGGGGCATGGTGATCCAGGTGGATATTGATGTCCACCCACCTATTCTACTGGCTCGAAAAACAGTTTTCCAGCTTGGCAGTTTTTCGACAGTTTTTCGGGTTCCAAACTTACAAGGCTATTTTTAGGCCCTAAACAACGTTTTTTAGGGATTTGGGGCCCAGGGGATTGACAGAGACGCCACCTTGGGCTAGTTTAAAATTGTTCTTCTCGGTTAGACCTTTCCAATGGGCTATCGTGCGCCTAAAACAAATATTGTATCCAAAAGTTACGACCCCGGGAAGTTGATGTACTAACTTACCCAAACGGGGCCACATGACTTTTGGCGCTTCATCTCCTAGGGTTAGGTTTTTGGATGTCTAGGGTTTTTGACATTCCTATTTATTGTAAAAGGTATTCAAAGCCTCATTGTAATCATCTTCTTGCGAATGAACGCAACCACCACATATCTTCTCAAAGATAAGCTGCCACCATTCCAGCAAGCTTGTTTTCCGCTGCATTTTAAAGTTTCATCTTATTTCCTTATTGAATAGAAAACCAGTTTTACTGTATCTCTGTTATTTTTTGTTAAGAATATTTTAATAATCTGTATTCATTTTGTTATGCTCATAAAATTGGGATCACATGGCCCCAACATGATGTTCCATATGATGCCAACATTGGCTCATGCGTTCCTTGATTATGAAAAGGATCATTGGCTTGAGCCTCGCAATGGGATCTACTTTGGGTAAACCATTTGAATGTGTAGTGACTTGTAAATAGGTGTTTGGTGTGAGTGCTTTTTGTTTTTCATGTATCATATCCAAAAAAAATCCAAAAATATTTTTCCTTTTTGAGATTTCACTACGTGTTTTGACCCTAGAATCTAGTTTACAGGTGTTGACAAAATTATGAGGAATTTTTTTTACGAATATGGTGACATCTACTACACTTGAGGTATATATTCTTAAACCAACATAGAGGTATAATTTTTTCCTTGCATTTCCCACTTTGCATTATTAACCATCCATACTTTCAAAACTATGCCTTAGGTTCGAACCTGACCAATTGCAACACTAGCCACTCCTTTTCCACGTCATAATTGGTTCAATAGTGCCTACCCTTCATGGGCTCTCTAGTTAGCACCTGGATTGTCATTTGGTTCCCATTCTTAATTTTCCCATAGGCCAGAGAGTCCTCCTTTAGCCCCTCCATGACTTGAATATTGAGCCTCATTTTCCACTCTTCATCTATATTCTAGCCACATCCTGTGGCAGTTCCCAAAATTTTTATTTTTTCTTAATGGTCTCCTATGCATTCGATGCTCGCATCATGCCTCCCTCCACTACGCTATTGTTTTCCCACATATTTCTTACCACTATGCAGTTTCCTTGACCATCATCCTCTTGGATTATTTGGTCTCTGTTTTGCACCCACCTACCTAGGGAAAGAACAGATGCTAAGAGTGGATCTCACTTGCCAATACCATTTCCATTCCTCATTTATTAGGTTGGTTCCATGCATGTGGAACATAGGATCATGTTGTTAAGCCACTCATTATCTCTTGCCGAGTATAATTTTATCTCTTTTTCAGACTCTCAAAAGGACATGAAAAAGGTATTGATCTTACTTGCATATTTATTTCATGTTCATGAAACCATGAAGTAGATTGATCATACTTGCATCATTCTTTCATGCTCGTTAAACCATGAAGGAGACAAAACATACAAAAAGATATTTAAAAAAAAAAATGGGGTTTTTTCACCATTGGTCTATTCTCAAAATGGCAGCGTTAGTTGAATCACCCTTGAGCATGTCACCTATTTGCGTCTGCATCATACAATTGATTTTTAGCTTGCCTATGAGCCACCCCAGGAATATGAGTTAAAGATAATCCTCTAATTGGTTACTCTTCCAATCATCATAGAGAGTGCTTTGATGCCTCTTGCATTGTTGCACGCTCTTGTGTCTTGTTTCCAAGTCACCATAGTGTCATGCTATATTTTCAAGGGAAGTTTAAGGCTAATTCGACTATCTACTATTTTTTTGACTTTATGAGTCGACCATCCTTTTGTCAGTCGTACTTAGTGATACTCTCTCCTCACATCATCTCTCAATGTATGTTTCGTGTCGATTGATAGGGGATACATTAAATCCCTCCTTTGATGGATCTCATCCTATTGACTTCAACACATTATCTAGGAGAGGGATATAGAAACCAGCTAGTACCTTGAAGCTTGTAGTGATCGGTGGTAGGCCTCCTCGTGATCGACAGCAGGTTTACATCGTTGACTTCCGATTGATTGATTCTACGCATGTTCAACATCAGATCCTCTATTCACACTCACTAGATTGTACTAGGTACCTGGGGGTCCATATTCATCACCGATGGGTCCCCTCGCATCTGTTAACAGTATACATCAATGATCGGTAATCAGATGGTTTCTACCATGCTCGACATCATCTCATTTATTTGTATCTTGTATATTCGTACCATCGGGGTTTGGGATGAAGACCTTGGGTTGGGGCCATATCCTTCTTGCATAGAATCCCCTCCCAAGTTGTGATGGAGTATATCACTTGTATATGAAGACTTCATGGGCACTCTCATCAATGTGCGTTGTCTTCCTGACATCTATATGTTGTGTCATAGATCCACATTGTATCTTTTGGTGGCTATTATTATGTTCCTGACATAGATCCGCATTGTAATTGTTGGTGGCTGTGATTAATTTCATGACGTATATCCACATTGTATTTTCTCATGGCTATGGTATTTTTTATGACATGGATCCACTGTGTATTCTTTCGTGGCCATGGTCTAGCATTTATTATCATGGATCCGTAGTGTATTGTTTGGAGGCCATGCTCATTCAGAGTATGAGTATGTCTACCTATGGGATCGGTCTATATATGCTCTCATATTTGGTGTTTGATTTCAAGACTTCTTTGGTTTTAAAACCTCCTTTGCTCTCTCCTTGTGTTGCCTCACATGGAAATTATTGTAATGTATTTTGGCCATCCACTCCTTTCCTAACCTCACACATTAGGGGACATCTATTATATCCTTAATTCCCACCCTATAGGGCAGAGAGGAAGCCATCGTAGGATAGAGGCCAGAGTACATATTTTTCCTAAGGTTTGAACCCTTTTTGGCATCCTCGTGGGACACCTGTAGACAACAAGCGAGGTCCTCGCTGGTCACTAGTGTTCAACAAGCGAGGCACTGTCAAACTTCTTGAATCATGGAGTTACGAGGTGATAGGTGAGGGATGAGTTGGATATTCATGGAAAAGGCCTAGTAAATCACATCATTTGAGTCTCTAGTGACCTCTAGAATATCTAGAATCCTCTCCCAACCCTCCTCCAAGAGATATATAACAAAGTAAAACCTTAGGAAAGAAGGAGGAAGAATTGAATAGTATTGTTATGTTGTCGAGCTGCAGGGGTATCCATCATCACAGCCAGGAGTCAGTGAGCCTATCCTTACCAAGAAGCTGCAAGGAGAGGCAAGAAGCAAGGAATAAGAGGAGGATGCATCTTCATCAAGTGGAGGTATGTCTTGGTATGTATTCTCCATGTTTCATTAATAGATCATTTGGTTTTCCCCTCCCATCACTTGTGTCCACTTGATGAATGTTACATATGATTCATTCCTTTATATATCTTATTAGAATTAGATTGGATCTAGGATTCTAATCCTAAGTATAGAAGAAGATAAGGTTTTGATTGTCCTTTGTATACACGAAGCAGGTTGTGGAGCTTGGAGTTGAATTTTCAAAACTGCAACAACCAGGAAATATGAAGGACGACCTCAAGAAAGGTATGAAAATCATCCCCACTCTTTAGGATAATTATGATTCTATGTGTTTGAATCTAGATATAGGAAAACCACAAGGAATCTACCCCCTTTCTGTTTAGGATTACTAGGTTAATCCTAGGGAGATCTTGTTGATTATTCAATGAGATCCCTATGAGAAATCTTCCCATAACAATTAGCATCATAGTAGTGTCAAATTACGAAACTTTTGCATTGTATTTTCATCTTATCCGTGTCATATTATTTCATTTAAACATCCTTTTAGCATCAATTTGGAAACATAAATATCTATTTTACATTGTCAATGTAACATATTGAAAATGTTTTTCATCTTATTAACATCATGATGATGCCATTTTGGCATCAAAATTATATTATTTAGTGTCAAAATGGGGGTATTACTAATTATTTTTTACTTTGATTAATTTTATTATTATTATTATTATAATTAATTTTATTAATATCAATTTAATTATGATTAATTATTTGATTATTTTTATTAATTTGATTATTATTGATTATTTGAATATTTTTATTCAATTAATTGTTATTATTTTTGTAATTATTACTTTTATAATATTTAAATATTGATCAGATTGACAACCGATATAAGTTTGTTTCACAACATACAGATCATAAGAGAAAAAAAAAACATGTATATATAAATGCACTTCCATAAACACCATGTATCCATAAATACAAATATGATTTTTTAAAATAAAAATAGTTAGTATTATATTAAAATAGAGTTGCGGCCAAACCAAACAACATGTAGTACAAGAAGATAAGTTATGACCAACTCTTTCCAATTTTAGATTATAAAAATGCCAAAATTTAAGGCCATGTATTGGTTTTTCCATCCTTCCTAGAGTCTATAACTACTATTCTGACATGTGTAATTCCTACCATATTGCGAGAGAAGTAGAACTACCCAACAAAACATGAAAACTAAGACAAATATTTAAATGGAATCAATCCCTCGAGGACCTTCTTCTTTAACTCAAGCATGTGATCTACTAGTTGCATGTCCATGCACAATATGTTTCCTATTGTATCTTCAAATTCTTCATTTACCTTTGACAAACATTTATGAACAAACGAAAGGATATTGAGGTGATCTTTAATCCTTGAAACCAACAAATGGAGTGAATCCAACTTGTCTTCTAGGGCTTCAAATCTTCTACGATGATTATGCAATATATCTAGATGAGAATGCTCCTTTGAACACAATGTTGACAATTGAACTTCCACCTCCATTATCTATTGGTCATGAACCTAAGATTCTTTGGAAATTTTGTATTTCCACTTCTCTTGCCAATGCATACAACACTTTAATAGGATTTTTATATCAGTTTGAACCTCTTAAATTTGATTTTCACACCCTTATAGGCCTCTTCTAACCTTTGCGAGGTCACACCACACATAGAAATTAGGTTTTCTTGGTAAAAAATAACTACAATAGAGACTAAGTACCTTGTCCAAGAGAAGGTTCCCCTTCCGATAGATAAGACTAAAATCACCAACTGAGAGGGATACTACCTAAACCAACATAGACTAACACTGAGAACATCAATGTGAGATGAAGAGAAAATACCTATTTAGCTTATATAAAAGATGAATATATCTAGAGATAACCCACACAAATACAAATGTCACCTAATTGACCATATTTTATATCCTTGAGTGAACACATAGACGTAGTAAGCTACATGCCTCGTTAATGCCATTGACTCCTCCACCTTGTTCACATGCTCAAAAGAATAATGTGATTTTCAATACATTGATCATTAAATGAGAAATTAAGGCTATAACATGTGATAGAGGAGTAAATTCCCCCATGTTTTATTAATTTCCACTCTAATCTTTCTCCAATGTTATCTTGTTATCCATTTGGTTATTACATTACCTCAACACTTGATAGAATTTTATGCTCTCAAAATATTCTAACAATGCTAAAGTTCTAGTGATAATATGAGATAATATTACATATTTTGGGATGGATTTTGATGCATGTGTTCAAAGATTATTGTGGAATATCCTACGATTATTTATCTTTTGATTCACTCTCAATCGGTAATGTCAACCCTTGATATACTAAAAATTCCTCTTATTCATTGTTCAATGGATCAATGGATACAAAAGGATACAATAAGAAAACTAAAAAAATGATACCTAGTAATAGAAGAAAGTTGTTGGATCAATGGATGAGCTATAGGATCTGCTGCGAGCTACGACAACTCATATGGAAACTACTGCAAGTATGGAACATTCACCCTGGTAGCTAAACTCCTCAGATATTTCTGGAAACTATCTCAAACAGTGTGCCCTGACCTCATGCACACTCTCAGTAGCTAACCAACTGAATATCAACCCTCTGACAATTTGTATAGATCCCGGAAGGATCCCCCTAGGGAAATGTGCCCCAACTATTTTTGGAAAATATGCCCTAGTGATTCCTCTGTCAGAATTGTCTAATAAGGCTCTCTAACTAAGCTCTCTAGGTTCCTCTAAAATGGGCCAGAAGGATTTCCCTGGATCTTATCTAATGATCTCTCAGGAATCCCAAATGTGTCCTCCCCAACTGTCACACCCTCAATGGCTCAATAATGCACCCAAGATGATTTCTCCGTCAAAATATGACGAGAAACCAGGAAATATATGTGTCTTTCCCTCCTCTCAACTAGGTCGAAAGGGAATCCTTGGATTCTCCTTGGATGGGAAGAGTCGACTCACTAAACCTCCTCAGAAGTTGTGCCCTCACCCTGAATAAGTTCTCCCTTGTTGTTGTAACATGTGTAACTGTTGCTAAAGATCAATGGAATATATGTGTGGTATCCCCCATGACTAGGGTGTCTCTCAACATCAAAATCAACCACCGGGTGTATTTCTCTTGGACTGCACAGAGCTCTCCCCCCTTATATGCACCTCTCTCCTCAATGACAAGTCAGATTCTTCATAATCATGAATTAGGTTGTTTTACCCTTTCTTTATAGCTTCTCGAAACCCTAATTCATTGTTCACCTATTTTTACCTTCTTTGTTCTATTTTTATCTCACTTTGACTTAAAAGCTATGTTATTCACTTTTAGCTCAATGTCACTTTTGAATTATAACACCCTCGACTGAAGTGACCTCTACTAACCATGTTTACCTCTGTATGGCCCTGGATATAGTCTAACAGGGTTGTTTAGACCATTAAGCCTCCTCTCTAGATCTCTTATTTGTAAAGGGACATTACAGTCCTCCCTTCCCAAAATTGCTTGTCCTCAAGCAATACCAATCCAAGGTGTTGCAGCACCTGCTCGCTCTCCCAAGTAGCATCCTCTACTAGAAGCCCTCTCCATCTGATCAGACACTCTTTGATGACCCTTCTCCTCAGTTTCCAATCTCAAAACTCTAGTACCTCCTCCGAAATCAACTCCAATTATCCCTCTGCATCCAATGGGGGAAGCTCCTCTAATGTGTTGATGAATTTTCCCATGACCTTCTTGAGGCAAGACACGTGGAATACGTTATGAATCATGCTCCCCTCTGGAAGATGTAGCTCATAAGTAACCTCACCTACCCGGTGCATGATCCAGTAAGGTCCATAAATCTAGGCTTGAGATTCTCGACCCCACTCTTCTTGAGAGATGATTGTCTGTAGGTTTGGACTCTCAGGAAAACCAAGTCCCCAACCTCAAAGTTGTGATTTATCATCTACATGTCCACACTCATATTCTATCGATTTTGAGTTGTCTACAGGTTCTCTTTCAGTAACTTGAGAATATCCTAACTCTCGGTGATCCAATCCTTGGCTTTGGGAGCTCTTCTCTCCCCGAAAACCAAGTCTATCAAAGTGGGAGCATCATAAATGTGTAATTCTCGGAAGGGTGTCATGCCAATGGACATGTGGAAGGTAGTGTTGTAGCAATTATCTCCTAAATGTAGCCACTTGACCCATTTTCTCTATTGTCCACTCACATAGTTTCTTAAATACCCCTCAACCCACTTGTTGATTATCTCAGTCTACCCATCCATCTAAGGTTGATAGCTAGTGTTGGGTGTCAACTTTGTCCCCACCAATCTAAACAAGTCCCTCCAGAATGTACCAATAAATTGACTATCCCTATCACTGACGATGTTCGTCGGCAACCCATGGAGCCTAAAGACCTCCCTGAAGAATAACTCGGACACCTGAACTACATTGTAATCTATCAGTATGGAATATAAATGATAAAACTTGGTTAATATTTCGACCACCACATAGATGCATTACTTACCCTGAACCTTGGGTAGGCCTGTGATGAAGTCCATCGATATGCTCTCCCATTTTTTCTTTCGAATGGGAAGTCGCTGAAGTAGTTTTGCTGGAAAATTATGCTATAACTTGTTCTACTGACAAGTCACACTCACTGATGTACCTCATAACATCCTACTTGAGGCCCTTCCATGAGAACCTCTCTCTGATCTGCCTGTAGGTTTTGAAAAACCCCTGATGGCCTGCCAGTGGTGAATCATGAACTGTTGCTAAGGTATTCTTCTTGAGCCCTGAACCTGGCACTAAGTAAACTCTGTCCTTGTAGAATATGACATCGTCAATGAACCTGTACCTATCATCCTTAACTTGTCCATCCAAAACCTCGCAAGAGAACTTGTTCTTGGAATATTCGACTAACAAGTGGGATTTCCAATCCGTTGCAACCTCCATCAAAGAAGATGTCGCAGGTCTCCTAGACAGTGCATTGGCCACAATGTTATTCTTCCCCTTGACATACTCTATGTCAAAATCGAAGGCCTACACCTTCTTCACCCATTTCTGTTGGTGCTCACTGAGATCCTTCTACTCAAGGAAATACTTTACATTGTTGTGATCTGTTTTGACCATGAATTTGTTTCCCATCAAACATTGTCTGAATTTGGTCAAGGCATGCATGATTGCCAGCATTCCTTTTCATAAATAGAGTACAGCCTCTCGGGCTGACTGAGCTTCCTGCTCTTGAACAGAATGGGGTGTCATCCCTACATCAAAGCTGCCCCAATACCCTTGTTGGATGCATCACACTCTAATACAAACGGTAAAATGAAGTCCGGTAATGCTAGCACTGGACATGTGCCCATGACTTCCTTCATGTGATCAAAGGATTTTTGTGACTCATTGGTCCAAATGAAAGCCCCATGTCTGGTGAGATATGTAAGTGATGCTCCAAGCTGAGAAAAACCCCTAACAAACCACTTGCAATAGTTTCATAGCGCAAAAAAGCTCCTCAACTCCATCACATTCCTGGGTGTTGACCAATCCAGAATGGCCCTGATCTTCTCCTGGTGCATCTATACCTCTTGTGCACTAATAATGTGGCCCAAGTAAAGTAGTCTTGTCATACAGAACTCACACTTGGACTCTTTGGAATATAGTGACTATGTCTCCATGATGCTCAGTACCTCATCCAAGTGCCTCATATGCTCCTGCCATGTCTTGTTGTAGACCAAGATGTTGTCGAAGAAAACCAATATTTATTTCCTCAACCGATCCATGAATATGTGGTTCATGCAAGACTGAAATGTAGTCGGTGAATTGGTTATCCCAAATGGCATAACCAGGGACTCAAAATGACCAAAGTGGCATATGCATGTCGTCTTCTCTATGTCCTCTCGGATGTTGATCTGATGATATCCAGAGCATAGATAAATATTTGAGAAGAAAACTGCCCCATGCAGTTCATCCATCAAATCCTCAATGCAAGGGATAGGATACTGGTTCTTGATGGTTTTCTTGTTCAAGGCCCGATAACCGATGCACATCCTCATGGTACCATCCTTCTTCAGAACTAAGAAAACTGAAGAAGCGAATGGATTGTTGTTAGGTCTGATGTGTCTCATCGCTAGCAATTTCTTAATTTATTTCTCTATCTCATCCTTGAACCTCCTAGGATGACGATAGGGTGGTGTGATCATAGTTATGGCCCCCTCCTCTAACTCAATGGTGTGCTCAAACCCCCTGTGAGGTGGTCTCCCTGGTGGATTCGAACCAAAGACTTGTTGATGTCGTCCCAACAAGTTCTTGATCTCTATCTGATATTGTTGTCGACCCTATGAACCCCTCTACGTAGTGATCAAGCACTCGATGGCATATGATACCTCCTCATACCTGAATATCCTCTCCATCATCTTGGCCAAAATTATCCTGGGTGCCCCTGTCGACATGCCCCTCAGAAAAATCCTCTTCCCATCACTGTCTCTAAACCCCATCTCCAAAGTTTGGTAGTTGGTGGTGATTTTTCCCAATGTGATCAACCACTAGACTCCCAACACCACACCTATGTTAGATAGGTCAACTACATATAGTGTGTCTCTCATGGTGTAGTTATGTAACTTTATATACAAGTCCAGAAATTTGTACAGACACTCCACTGTATGGTCATCTTCTACTGCAACATCAAAACCCCTCAAACTCCTATGTATGAAGTGCATGCCTCGATACTAATGAAGCATTAATGAAGTTGTGAGTGGCCCCACCATCTATTACGAAGATTTCCCATTGTCCCTGAATATTCCCTCTGATATGGAGGGTGTCATACCTGGGAACACCAGAAAGGGTCTCTATGACTCCTCACTTTGTTGTTTTTCGTCTATTAGCATGCTCAGGAGGTTGTGGTACTACCAGTGGGTGGGTCCCTGCCGGTTTCAGTGGTCTACGAGAAGGATTCCCCTCTGCCTGTGATGGCTCCTCCTCTGAGCTAGTGGATCCATTGTCCTGATCCTCCTCCTCACTATCCACACTGTCTTTTTCCACCTCAATATAATGGATCTCTCCCTTGCCCATGCATCTATGGCCTGGTACCCAAGGGTCCTTGCAGATGAAGCAGAGCTTCTTCCTCATAAGTTATCACCTTAACTCATCATCCAGGTTCTCCTTACCCTTCCACTCTCTCTAGAATGGTTTCCTGTCTCGATCCCTTTGTGGTATGAAGGGTTTGGAAAATGGTTTAGTCTCTGACGCTGAGTTTTCCAAATATCGAGTGCGTAAGATGGCATCCTGCAAAGTGTGAGGCATGTATGCCTTCGCCCATCCTCTCAAGGGTTCTGTGAGCCCCTCTGTAAATAACATAATCAACATGGGCTCTGAGATATCTGTCACTTCCACTGCTACCTGCTGAAACTCCATGATGAATACCTATGTTGTGCCATTTTTTCTCAACTGGGCTATATCCATGAAGTGGATTTCTGGATCCCTCATGTCAAACATGTCCATGAGTCTCTCTATGAACTCCCTGTAGGAAGTGATGTGATTGTGACCCAATGTTACCAATCCATGATTCCATCACTCATATGCCTCACCCTCCAAGTGTAGGGTAGTGAAACTAATGGCCTTTGTCTCGGTCATCTGGTTGAGCTTGTAGTACATGTCTAGATTTTGTACCCAAGCTCTGGCAGTGCATTTGGACGATCCGTCAAAATAAGGTATGATGAGTTTACCAACTTTCCGGATGAAATCCAGGTTATGAACCTATTGTTGTTGTTGTCCTCCTCTCTGAGGCTCTTTGGGATGGTTCCTGAGTCTAAGTCCATAGTACTCGACCAGGGTCAAGTCCTGATGGAATTCGCAGTCGAATGTTGCATAATCCCTCCTGTACTCTACAATTTCCTCTGCCTGAGTAGGCGGCCTCTATGCTATCGGTTGTTGTGTTGTTGTTGGGGGTGCCCTCTGGAAACTAAGGAACAACGATATGGTAATCCTACTCAAAGAGGTGTATGTTCGAGTAGGTGAATGGGGTCTACTTCCTTCCCCTGAGTTCCCCTGTGTTGCATATGGGGCTTGTGTGCCCTAGGTTCCCACTATAGCCAATATATCAACCATATGTGTTAAATACTAAGTGATGGCCTACTGACTGACTGTCAGATTGTTGAGTACTTACATGAAGGTTTCCTCTGGTTCCATGGGGGCCTTACCACTGCCCTCTGGTTTCTCACATCTACCTCCCAACATCCTCTCTGCCTCACACTTTGCCTCATGCTCTGCCCTTCTCTCTGATTCCATGTGTGTCTCTTCCTCTTCCTCTGAATTGGGAGGAAAAGGGGGAAAATATTGTCTAGGTCTCCTCTCCCTGCGTCTATTGTAAGTTACGTATTCATCACCTACGTGCTCAGGGGCCTCTAGGTCACCTGCCAAACTCATCGTTTTTAGTCATAGGATGGCAGGACTAAAGCTTTGATACCACTGTAATATCCCAGATCCGGCTAGTCTAGGAAATGTTGTTAATATGTTATGTCTGATGTTTGATCTGATACACTAGGGGTTTCTGGATGCATTTAAGTTGTGGGTTTTATCATGCTTGGTGTTTTTCTCATGTGTGTGTAGATAAATAATTGTTTACAGCATATGATTAAGCATACAAAAAGTAAATGACATAATAGACTACAAATCACATATTATGATATTTTTGTGGATTACAATGTTGTATGCAGATAAATAAAATAAATCTCTTGGCTAGATCAGATACAAAATAATCTTAGTAGGAATACAATAAGAAAAATAAAACAATGATACCCGATAATAGAATAAATCTACTGGATCAATGGATGAGCTATAGGATCTATTGCGAGCTACAAAAAATCATACGGCAACTACTACAAGTCTAGAAAATTTTCACTAGTGGATAAAATCCTCGAGTCTGCCTGGAAACTGTCTCAAACACTACGCCCTAACCTCATGCACACTCTAGGTATCTAACCAAATGAAGATCAAACCTTTGACGAACTGTCCATATCCTAGATGGATCCCCCTGGGGAAATGCGCCCCAACTGCTGCTGGAAATTGTGCCCTAGTGATTCTTTCGTCGGAATCGACTAATAAGGGTCTCTAACTAAGCGCCCTAGGTTCCTATGAAATGGGTTGGAAGGATTTCCCTGGATCTTATCTGATGATCTCTCGGGAATCCCAAATGTGTCCTCCCCAACTGTCACACCCTCAATGGCTAAGTAATGCACCCAAGATGATTTATCCGTCGGAATCTGATGAGAAACTAAGCAATAGATGCACCTTTCCCTCCTCTCAATTGGGTCGGAAGGGAATCCTTGGATTCTCCCTCGATGGGGAAAGTCAACTCACTAAACCTCCTCAGAAGTTGTGACCTCACCCTGAATAAGTGCACCCTTACTGTTGTAACCTGTTTAACTGTTGTTAAAGATCGATGGAAGATATTTTTCATCTCCCCGGTGACTAGGGTGTGTCTCTCAACACCGAAATCAACCACTGAGTGTATTCCTCCTGAAATCCACAGATCTCTCTCTCCTGATATGTGCCTCTCTCCTCAATGACAAGTCAAATCCTTCATAGTCATGAATTAGGTTGCTTTACCCTTTCTTTATAGCTTCCTGAAACCCTAACTCACTATTGACCTATTTTTAGCTTATTTGTTATATTTTTAGCTCACTTTGAATTAAAAGTGCTTTTAGTCACTTTTAGCTCAATATCACTTTTGAATTATAACACCCTCAACTGAAGTGACCTCTAGTAACCATGTTTACCCCTGTATGGCCCTGGCTGTAGTCTAATGGGGTTGTTTAAACCATTAAGCCTCCTCTTTGGAGATCCTATTTGGAAAGGGACATTACATTACTATACTACTTATTTCCACCCACATTTTTTGGTATTCTTTTGACCACTCCCTTGTGACTATGTCAAATATTTCCTTACAGACAATTTTACCATTGCCTAATTTTAAAATCTCTCCCTTAGCAGCAACTTCATAATTGAATGCATTTTCTCAGTATTTTGTTGGTGAAACATATCTTAATATATGTTCATCCTCATATCCATGATCTGTTCTCAAACATTAATATGCATGTCATAGAATGGATAAGTGCCATGAAAAATGTAGTATATTCGATTCAATTACATTCTAAATTTCTCTAAAAATTTTAGGATAAATTGTAACATGGCTAACATGATTAGATCTACTATGACTAAGACCTTGAAACTTTCTTTCACTACACTGAATACAAATAATCAATATCTTGGCGTCATCTATATTTTCTTATTTTAGTCTTTAGAGATTATGTAAGTTTTTTAATTAAGTTTTTTTGCAACATAAAACAAACTACAGTAAGGAACAATTGAAATTATAAATGCAACTCTTCCAATATTATATATCATAAAGTATGAAATTTTAACTCACTGTGACTTTATTTTATTTTCTTCCTTCATTGGTTGCAATTCTTTTTCCTTTACCTCTCTCATGCTCTTTTGTTTCCCTATGTCTAGTGTCATCATCTAAGGAAACTCTACCAAAATCCATATAACCTATAGATCCATTACAAAAAAACACTACATACATTGATCCATATTGGATCATTATATTATTTTTCATATATCTCGATGCTTTCAGAGTGAAAACAAATTGGAGGAATCAACTTGCAAGTTCATTTTAATGGCAGGTCCTAGTTTGAAAAATTGGGGTTTAGAACCATCCATAGCCATTTTGAGGCATTAAATGGAATTTTTGGGGGTTATAGTGTATAAAACCTACACACACACACATGACAATATTCTACACTCTGATACCTTTCCAACAGTGCATCAATTGCCTCAATTAGAGATCATATGCAAAAGTTATGTCTCCCGCAAGTTGACCTACCATGTTGGCCACCATGGTATGAGAGGATGCCACACCAACCCCCATTACTCACGCATATGGGGCTAGCCACGTGTGGAATTTCAAGAAGATTCTAAAAGGTCCAAAATATTATCACAATTGAGGGTTGAGGAAGTCAAAACCCTACCCCTATATGGCTATCGTGCTATGTTAAAGACTAGGATGATAGGAGAAGGGGTTCCATTATTCAACATTGTATTTGTTCCATAGTTGAGCAAAGCACCTAGAAGTGGTATTTTGAGAGAATAATAGAAGAGGAGAGATTTTGTAGCAACCATACATATCAAAGTGTCAATGGAAATGCCATAGAGAGTGCCTCTTTCTTTGTACCTGCATTTGAAAAAAAAAGAGCATAGAAACCTCACCTTCTAACTGGGTTTTCTCCTGTATTGGGTTTCCTAGGTTATATCTTGTGTTTATTTGTGTATGGTGTGTGAATATTTATTTATATTCTCTTTTTTTCAAATTTCATCTATTTCATACATTTCAAGCAAAAAAACAATAATTAAAGAATTTGATATCTAAAATAAACTAACCTTCACAGTAAATATTTCATCATTTTATTAGATTTGTTGTGAAAAACTATCCAATGGAATATCCACAAAATTTTACAGATCATATTGGTATCAAAGGATGTTTTCTTGGGGTATTTATGGAAATTTGTAGGGATACAGGAATCAGTTTAAGAAGAAATCCATTGAACCTTATCCATGGATGATGATTTTGTTCATAACAAACCTCAAGGTCCAACATAAGAGAGATTTGTGAGGTTGGAAGAGAAAGTCACCAACATATCTTGCAATATGTCCCCCCTCATAGCATCTATATCAAGTAATCTTGGATTGTTCAGAGAAGTTGGAGGTTTGAACTCAGAGATCAGATCATACATGAAATGAGGGGATAATGAAGACCCAGAAAAGGATTCGTGGAAAGAACCCGAGAAAGAGCAGTCGAGTTCTAGTACCATAAACCCTTCACAGTGTTTATTCGATATGAAAGCAAAAGTGGACTCATACCAAGGTGAGATCAATGCATTAAAACCGAATCATTGGTTGCAACAACTATAAGTTTATTTCATCCTTCACCATATAGAGGAAGAACAAAGCATATTGTTTTCCATACTGAAGTTAGAAGGCCATGATTTAACCTGGTGGGAAATCCATACAGAAACACTTAGGTTGGATGGTGATCTACCAATAACTAGGTGGGAGGAATTCAAAACCCTCATCAATTCTTAATTTTACCCTATTGGGTATGTATAGGACCAATGGATCTAGTGGCACTACTTTAGGTAGAAGCAAGAGCAGAGTGTATAGGAGTACACCACCAAGTTTAGAAAGATGACCATCATGTTGGGTATCTCTCCCAAGAGACAAGATGTACTCCTTGAGTATTTGGGCACTTTACATAGCCATCTAGGAAAGAAAGTGATTTTTTTCAATCCAAGGACATTGCACGAGGAATGTGTATAGGCACAGTATTTGGAAAACATAGGCCACAAGAAAGAGCAACCAAGCAGTTCCAAGCAGAAAGGGAACTAGAAAGCTTCCAAGGAGGGGAAGAAGAAATGGAAAAGGGGGAAGGATAAGAATATGGAAACCATTGCACATCAATGCAAGGATCCTATCAACCATTTTAAACATTTCAACAGTGATGGGAAAACTAAGCAAAAGTGTTGGAAACTACATCTAGAGTTGAACTTGAAGAATCGCAAGAAGGATGCAAAGAAAAATAATATTTTATCCACAGATTTGAGAAATCAAGTTGAAAGTAGCTCTAATTTGTATAAGAATATTATCTACACATCAGTACAAAAGGGGGTGAATCTGAGTATCCTTCATCACCAATAAGAGAAGGAGATGACCAAACTCTTGCACATCAAGATCCAGGTCAAGAAGACCAAGATAGATGTTATGTTCAACTCTAATTCACATGATAATCTCACAATGGATCCGGTCAGTAATCTTGGTTTGGAGTTTTGCAATCATCCTATCCCATATCCATTGGATGGGTAAACAAGGATGCAGAGATCAAGGTAAAAAAACAGTGTAAGATTAAATTTGTTGTAAGTGTTGATTTTATAAATGAAGTGGAATTGGACATAGTACCCCTTGATGTATCTGGAGTAGTGTTTGGAATCCCCTACATGTATATGTGGGATGCAATCTTCATGTGAAGATCCAATAAATACCAACTAATAAAGGATGGGAAGTCCTACATCGTCAATGTGCATAAATTCAAGTCAAACATCTCACTGGTAAGTTCCAACCAAGCCAAGAAGTTGATTAGTTTTAGTAAGAAATATGTTTTACTTTTCTTAAGAGAAAATCAAACTAAGGATGACTCACTAAGAGTAAATGCATCCTTGGAGGGGTGTACTAAAGAGTAGAAACATTAATTAGAGGAGTTTCTACAATAATACATAGGAGTGCTCCACATTCCTAGAAGGATACCACCCAAGAGGGAAGTGGAGCATGAAATACAATTATTTCCAAACTCCCCATTGTCTAATATTGGGTTGTATAGACAATCCATTCTAGAAGCAATGAAGTGAAGAAGTAGTTGCAACCGTTGTCAAATCAGGGTGTGATTCAACCAAGTACCTCACCTTGTGGGCCACCTATCATAATTGTAACAAAGAAGGATGGGACTTGGGGAATGTGTATCGAATGCAAATCATTGAACAAGATTATACTAAAAAATCGCTACCCTCTATCTAGGATCGACGATCTGTTAAATCAATTCACGGGGGATTCACCTTGTTGACCAATATCTTATCACATTCATTCATAAAGGTTTTTATTAAATTGTGAAAAATAAAATCAATAAATTATAGGTGTTGGGGGGGGGGGGNGGGGATGTGGGGTATCAAGGGGTTTATAGTTATTGAGGGGTATAGAAATGGGTATCTAGTAAAAATAAGGGATTATTTTATTGGAAATATTTATTGGGAGAGGGATTCAACAAAAGTATTATTTTAGGTATTTATTAATATCTAGTGAAATTAGAGGTATTCTTTAATATCTCATGAACGAAGTTGTTATGTCACAATTTCATTGAGTGAAGACCCCATGGATCAATTGCAGCACAAAAAATATTTCACCAAGTTGGATCTCAAATCGGGATACAAGCAGGTACATGTCAAGGAAGAAGACACCTAGAAGACTGCCTTCAATACAAGGCAAGGTTTGTATGAATGATTGGTCATGCCATGATCCAGGTGGATATCGGTGGCCACCCACCTTTTTCGACTGGCTCAAAACAGTTTTCTGGCAATTTTGGCAATTTACTATTTTTAGCAGGTTTTAACTTCCGAGGCCATTTTGAGGGCCTAAATGAAGGTTTTTTGAGATCGAGGTTCTCAATGATAGCCGAAGGCATCATTGAGCCCCCAAAATGAATCTCCTCGACGATACCTTTCCAATGAGCTATCACACGCCTAAAACGGAGATCGTATGCAAAATTTACGACCCCGGGAAGTTGATGTACTAACTTACCCAAACAGGGCCCACATGACTTTTGGCGCTTCATCTACTAGGGTTAGGTTTTTGGATGTCTATGACTTTTGGCATTCTCATCTATTGTAAAAAGGCCTCTAGAGCCTCATTGTAATCATCTTCTCATGGATGCGAGTAGCAGCGACATCTCTTCTCAGAGATAAGCTACCAGCGCCCTAGCTAGTTTATTTCCATTCTGTCTGTAAGCATATTTCAGTCATTTGTTATTAATGAAATGAAGTCTTATTTTCGCTGCATCTCTGTGTTTATGTGTATTTTTGTATTTC
>ML776559.1:2230709-2248108 GCA_009831015.1 Picea engelmannii | reverse complement strand
CCACCTTTTCCGATTGGCTCAAAACAGTTTTCTGGCAATTTTGGCAATTTACTATTTTTAGCAGGTTTTAACTTCCGGGGCCATTTTGAGGGCCTAAATGAAGGTTTTTTGAGATCAAGGTTCTCAATGATAGCCAAAGGCATCATTGATGCCCCCAAAATGAACCTCCTCGACGATACCTTTCCAACGAGCTATCACACGCCTAAAACGGAGATCGTATGCAAAAGTTACGACCCCGGGAAGTTGATGTACTAACTTACCCAAACGGGGCCCACATGACTTTTGGCACTTCATCTCCTAGGGTTAGGTTTTTGGATGTCTATGACTTTTGGCATTCTCGTCTATTGTAAAAAGGCCTCTAGAGCCTCATTGTAATCATCTTCTCACGGATGCGAGTAGCAGCGACATCTCTTCTCAGAGATAAGCTACCAGCGTCCTAGCTAGTTTATTTCCATTCTGTCTGTAAGCATATTTCAGTGATTTGTTATTAATGAAATGATGTCTTATTTCCGCTGCATCTCTGTTTTTATGTGTATTTCTGTATTTCATTGTGTTCCTACATAAATCCGGATCATGCCATTTGGTTTATGTAATGCACCAACTACATTTATGATATTGATGAATGATGTATTACATCCATATCTAGATTCATTTGTTATAGTCTATTTGGATGATATACCAGTTTATAGTGCTACTTGGGAGGATAACATCTTAGATCTCATGCAAGTGTTAGAGACTTTGAAGAAGCATCAACTATTGGCTAACCTCGAGAGATGTGATTTTTCTCAGTAAGCTTTGGTTATTTGGGGTATGTGATCGATGGAGGGGAGCTCACACTAGTACAAAATGAGATATAAGTGACCAAAAAACTGACGAAAATCCGTATATAAATGACCACTTTTGATTTGGCGATCGTTGGTGGCTAATTTCCTGTCTCTTATCACGCAACCAAAAATGTAATCATATTTAGTTTGGTTATTTATAGCTTGTATTTTGGTCATTCATTTGGTCATATATTTGGTCATATTTTTTGTCATTAAATGTGACAATTAATGGCCAAATATGTGACCAAATGAATGACAAGACAAACTATAAATGACCAAACTAAATATGACCACATTTTTTTATCACGTGATAAGAGATTGGAAATTAGCCACCAAAACTGTCATTTGGTCATTTATATGTGAATTTTGGTCTGATTTGATTATTTTCTTTACAATATTTAAACCCAAAAAGGTAAATCATTAAAAGACAAAACTTATTACAAAATGTCATTTGGGAAAATGACAAAATTGAGGTGCCACCTCATCATTTTCCTTGGGATTTGTCTCATCCCAATGGCACTTTGATGGCTGCCCTTTTTGCAGCTGTAATTAAGGTGGCATTCATGGTGACCAAGGCCATCCATTGCTACCAGATTCACCGGGATGAAGGCCCATGTGTTGGGGAAAATTTGGGGCTTCTTTGGAGGGAAATGAGCCTTGGGTTTGGTCATTGAATGTTAGGAAATGCCCGTTGTTTAGGAATTTTTCAGACCTGAATTTACCCCCCCGCCCCCCCACCCCTTTGCTTCCTATAAGTATATATGCGAGATAATGAAGCAGGGATTCAATCCGGGCTTGATTGGGTTAAGGGAACCCCTAGGCTTGAAACCTGGAAGGTTGTTACCTCATACTAAACTGCCACAATTCTTATTTATTATGCTTCCATGATGTAGCTCTGTCCACCCGCTTTCTATTTCCTTTTGTTTGGCGCAAATCGGGCTCTGGATGATCAAGATATGGTCCCTGAAGGGTTTATGGGAAAGTGTTGGTTGCAGGGCTGATCAGTAAAAGTTTGGAAATCAAAACTGAAATTTGGATTCAATTTCAGGATTTATCAACTGCTACAGATCAAAATGGATGTAGTTGAAATGGGTTGGTCTCAGATTTCAAAAATTTGTCTCTGGAGGCCTCCAATTAGGCCTCCCTTTGAGCACATGTTGTCAATCCAATAAGGAGTCTCCGACGTTCTGAAATTTCCCACTGAAAATATGGTCTGAATTTGTGAAGGAGAATTCCATGGATGCATTCTACACTTTGCTCCGATTGTTTTGACTATTTACGGGCAGAAATCCGCCTCTGTATGGAAAAGTTATAGAATTAGTTTTCCCATTGCCCTAAGGGGAAATAATTAAATTTATAATGTATATTTTAGAACTATATAACAATAAAATATATTTATACGCCTAAAACTCAACAAAACTTAGCAATTTCATAATTTTAAGGAGGCCCTGGAGGCTTGGGCATGGTGCCCAAGAGGGGTTCGAATCCCCTCCTTGCATTTTTTCTTAGGAACTTCACACACAGTCCGTAAACCAACACCCATGGACCTATGAAACAACTAAATTAACATTGAAACCAACATCTAAACTCTGCACTGGCATAATATAAACCAGAACCAGCAGAATCATGGCATGCAAGATCATTCTTTTCAGGGAAAACAAACCACAGAAACCCGCAAGATCATGAAAAACTCAGCCAATTCTTAAAAAATGATCACTTAAATTCTGCAAACAACCCTCACCAATGATTTTTCCCATGGAAAACAGTTTAAACATACCCAAAATCAAACAAAGTAAGCATGCAATTAAAACCTCATTGTTTGGGTTTATGAACCAGTGAAATTAAAATATGAACCACCAACACAACCAAAACCAAAAATTGATATTTCTGGGTAACAAAATAACATGTGAAGGAATATGTCAAGCATGGGTACCTGTTCCTTGGGTTTGATGTTGGTGTGTAGCCTCCCTGCATGCTAAACCCTCCCCTAAATCATGAGAATTATGATTTACATAATTCAACAAACCAAATCAAAGAAACTAAACAATAGAAATTTTTAACCTATCCAGACCTAGAGAAAAAGTAATCCACTGGTTGTGTCTTCCTGTGTGAAATCTCTTCCAACAACCTATCTGTTGAGAAAAATCTAAAGAAAACAGATGTATACACCATATATAGAAATTAATATGATTTGGTCATATCTCTACTCATAATAGAAAAGTTCCATAAAAGATAACTATATCCAACAACTTCTTGTGATGATAACAAGAAAATAAAGACTCGTCCTTTCAAACTAATTCTAATGCTAATTAAAACACAAAAAATCTTGACGATATCAAACGATCTTTGATCACAGTGTCAATGATATATCTTCATTATTTTGATACCTGGAATAGAAAATGTAATTAATTAGAAATCTCATTATACTTAATTAAGACTAGCTACATAATCTATGATTTTGTAGTTGTTCTAAAAACGTCATAAAATC
The DNA here is from genome assembly GCA_009831015.1 of Picea engelmannii. Classification (NCBI taxonomy): domain Eukaryota; kingdom Viridiplantae; phylum Streptophyta; class Pinopsida; order Pinales; family Pinaceae; genus Picea; species Picea engelmannii. The sequence continues at coordinate 2,244,796 of ML776559.1, read as the reverse complement.
AAAACAAATCTAAATCCAAATTAGCATCAAAACCAAATCACTGCAGAATGATTTTCTAGCGTGCAAAATTATAAGTGTAGATCAACTTTCATCAAGGCATAGCCGCCACTGCTTCTACTAATATATTTAAGATGCTCTTTTTAGCCTCCTTGATCCTTTGATTCCTTTGAGATTTGACTTCTTGGGAATGAGCTATTCTTGTTTGGAAAGTGCTCTATTTTTTGCTTACTTCCTGCTTCTGTTTCTTTTGATTTTTACCTTTTGTTTTCTTTGTCTTCCCAGCTGCTACAGGAATATCTTCGACATTGGTAGCTAAATCATTGAGCTTACGATTCATTATTAACTTATACTTCAGTATGATTTTATTTGAGAGACGAGTATGAGGCCTTTTTACATATGCATCAAGGCTATATTCTTCCCAAGATTTTGACCAATTACAACTTGAATTATGCAACATCTACAGGTGTATTCGTTCTACTTTTCTCATAATAAGCACTGATACTAAAAGCCAAACAATATAAGATACCAATGATTATGTAGAATGATAAAAGATGATACACATTAGCTTATAAATCATCAATTATAAATGGGATACTCTTGTAGAGCGAGATGCTTGAACAGAGTATTCGACAGCTGGTGGATTTTGGGAGTCAACATCTCATGGATCACAATAATTACAAAAATATGATGGTACATTTCATGAAACAAGATTATGTGGTCAATTGGTTTCTATTTCGCATTTTTAAGCACTATTTAGAGATATCCTCCTTAGAATCGTATGGTTCTCTTAACAGTAGCTTTCAGAAATGTAGGGAGTGTTGTAATTTTATTAAACATTCAAAAAATCATATTGTAATTCCAGTTAAAATTTTGTTTTCCTGTTCGAGTTGTTGAGGTTAAGAATGGCATTTCCATCGGTGTTCAAGTGATTGTCTTTCTTACCTTTAGGTTGAGTTCATGCAATTAAAATGAGATCAGTTATCTTTCTGAAGTTAATATGATGTTTGCTTTGACATATTTCACCAAAAGTTCAGGAAAACTATCTTGTATCATCTTAAGCTGTGTGTTGTTAGGACTTGTTCCCAAGGTAAATGAATCATGTGGCTACTGTCACAATATTAATCATTTGTTAAACTTAATGGGCATGCTACGATGGAATTTTCGATCTTTGTTCAAGTCATTGTCCTTCTCACCTCTAGGTTGAGTTTCTGCAATTAAAATGAGATCAGTTATCTTTCTGAAGTTAATGTGATGTTTTCTTCGATATAATTCGCTTGATGTTCTGGACAATTGCTATCTTATATCATCTTAAGGTGTGAGCTGATAGGTCTAATTTTTCCCAGGGAAAATGATTCTTGTGGTTGTTGTCACTGGAACATGGTTTAGTAATTGCAGCCAAGAGTTTGCAACTTTAACAATGGGATAAAATTCTAATGATCCCTCTAATTTTTACCAAAACTAATTACTAGGAAATGACCCTTGCAACATCATGATAAGCGGGAGTTTGTTGGAAAAACGATGCTCAATAGGAACAATAACCCACTCGAAAAAGGGCATAACAAGTGGTGCTCTATGTACTAGAAGTTTGTGAAAACCTACAGTTGGTTTGAAAGAACGGTCAATTAGTGAAAGGAACTGAAGACGGCTGGGGAAACCAACCGAATCTTACGCTTGACCAGGAAAGCGTAGGGCTCAATCCAGGAGGGATATAGTGGTCTTGTGACTTCTCAAAAGGATCAGGTATAGAATTCGTTCTTTATCTGCCCATTTTAATGGATGGAAACCCCCTGTGATTCTTTGGCAAAGAAAATCCAGATCAAAAATAAAGACACCATTGCATCAATACAGCAACAACTCTGACAGTTTGCACTATTTTCCCCTTTTTTTGCAATTAAAGAAAACGGGCATTACAAAGGAGGAGAGAAGAATGGAACCTGCAACTCTTTGGGGAGGTAATCGTGCTTCATGGAGAGATCCATTTCACGCTTGATGCGCTGATTGTGAGCATCTCTTGCACGTCCAAGCTGTCGGTTTGATCGTATAGATCCTTGTACCGAAGGCCTTCGATAAACCAATTGAGAATAGACAAATCAGTGGAAGAAATAAGCGATAGACAGGAGGAGGTAATGAATGTAAAATACTGTATTTTCTGAGGCAGTTTCCCATGTGAGAGGGTATTTATCAGAACGTCTCATGGGATGTCTGTTGAAGCACTCTGACGTTTCAAGGTGAGTTCCCATTGTCATAATACCATGGAGTCCAACCAAGTCAGCTCATGACGTGAACCAAGATTTTTCTATGTCTCCCGCTTTTATTCAAATAATATTGAGCAAGCACCTGGTCAACTGCTAAAAACCAGTGATTAGAAATATCACGGGAAATGAGAAGCCCAGCTTTGTACTCACATATAACTCATTTCCCTAAGGTCTTCTGAGGAAAGATTTAAAGCCATAAGGGTCCACTTGTTGGGCCTATCCTTTCAGTATTTTGGGCCTATTGATCAGTCGATTATCCAATGGAGCCCTTGCCTCTACGAGAGGTAGAAATAGATACAGGAGTAGAGGTAAAAACAATGGATCGCTACGCTTGCTTCCCTGTACATAACAAGATATGCAAAAATTACTGTAAGACGAGTGCGTTCAGAATATTCGATTACTTGTTTGTTAGCTTGGGGCAAGGGCAGGTCAGATTGCCACCCAATTGAGGGCCTTCGTCCCTACATTGTAAAAATATTCCTTAATCATTTGTGATGCCATGCTTCTGATTCAAATTGCTTTCCTCCTTTTCGTCCTGCCTAGGGTTTCAAGGGTTTTTGAGGAGTAGCCCACTTATACCCTTCTTCTCTTCCCCATATCTGTATAGTGTATGCAGGCTAATATTATAATAATATAATAAAAACCCAAAAGAATTTACATCCAAAACCATTGATCTTGAATTCAAATAGTTAAATCCTTTGGTTTTTATCGTTCCACGATTCATGATATAAAGAAGTGGTCTAAACGTCTTAAAGATGATATTTTTTCAATAATAATGCATATTTCAGTTGTAAGGGAGTTATTCAAATGTAAAATGTATTAAAAGATGATATTTTTTCAATAATATTGCATATTTTGGTTGTAAGGGAGTTATTGAAAGTTGTTAATCCAATTAAAATAACAATTTCATTAATTTAAAACTGTAATTTTAACAAAGATTGTCTAGCTAGATTGATGGTAAAAATAAGAAAAAATCAAATTCCAAAAATAGTAAAAAATAAAATGTTTAAAATGTTTAATCTTCTACAATGATAAATTTTGTTTAAAGAGTGTTGTTTCTTAACTTTTCCTTGTGTTCGTATGTTATATACATGAATGGGGCTTGTCTTGTATGCAATTACCATAACATAACATTGACAAAATACATGGAGCCTATTCGTACAATTATATCAATGTAAGGGAATTTATTTTTATTATTTGTCATAATTAAAAATTAATTAAGAAAACAAATTTCTACAAATTATAGTATTCATGTGACATTGCATACATTGTAGTCAACCACGATTTCTACAAATCACATAAGTGGCCATTTTGCAGGTCCCACACTCGTTATTTTACATATTATGACATTGTGCTAGCCAATTTGCGGATTCTAACACTGGCCAATTTGCACATCATGTAGATCAAAGCATATAGCATCAACATCTTTATCAATACCATATATCAGTAGGACATCGTTATGATAGTTAATTTGGTGTCAATTTTTTAGTTGTGACACATGAGGGATCTACACTTTACTAAATTCTAACACTACAGATGGATTCAGAGACCACCTAGAAAAGAGGTCTCTGAATCCATCTGCAATGTTATAATTTAGTAAATTGTACAAATTCATCGTAATTTTCCATTGTCAGAGTGACACAACTAAAAATGACCAAATAAATGACCAATTGTTATGTGGTCATTTTTAGTCTAGTTATATCCCATGACCAAATTTGGTCATTTATCTTGGTCTTTCTTAGTTTAGTTCTTATCCCATGACCAAATTGGTCATTTATCTTGGACTTTTTTAGTTAGCTCACTTAAAATTTATCAATTTTAGTCATTTTTCCCTTGAAAAGGCTGTGGTGACCAAATTTTTTGGGCACTTATCTCTCATTGTGTACTAGTGTCAAGATGGATCCCACAAAGATGGAGGCCATCATGAAATGTCCAGTTCCTACAAATTTCAATGAAGTTAGAAGTTTTGTGGGGAAGCACAGTACTTGCGGAAGCTCGTAGCTTCATTTCTAGTGGTAGTTGCACCACTCCACACCATAATAGTGAGTGGTAAGAGTTTCCAGTGGGGGAAGAATCAGTAGAATGCTTTGGATGAGTTGAAAATAAATATCATTCAAGAACCATCTCTCACATTACCAAACTTGCAAAATCCTTTTGAAGTGGAGACAAATGAAATTGGATATGCCATGGGAGAAGTTTTGATGTAAGGAGGAATGCATGTATGCTATCATTCTGAAATATTTCATGGGGTATCTCTCAACTACCCTACCTATGAAAAGGAACTCTATGCCATGGTTCAAGTTGTGAAGAAATGTAAGCACTATCTCATGAGAAAGGAAACCATCATCCACATAGATCACTAATCGCTACAGTATTTGCAAGCCCAGAGTAAGCTACAACAAACCATGCATTACAAGTGGATGGGATTTTTACAACAATTTCATCTATTCATAAAGCATAAGAAGGGAAGAACAAATAGGTTGGAAGACATGCTTTCAAGGCCACCCACATCCAATATTACAACTTTGGGAACTCTGATGCACATGGAGCATTTTACCCATGATGCATATAGAGAGGCATACACAATAGAAGAGGACTTCAAGGAGGAGTTTCAGTAGCTACAAGGCCAAATTTATATAGAAGAAGGTGACAGAAAGGTTGGCTATCATTTCCATAATGGGTTAGTCTACAAGCTCAATAATCTTTATGTCCCTAGAGGTGAACGACTACATCTTATCAAAAAGACTCACACCTCGAATGTTGCAGGACATTTTGGTGTTGGGAAGATAGTTGCCAACTTACAGAGGTATGTGTACTAGCCCAGAATGCAATAAGATGTAGCATGGTATATTAGAGGATGTATACTTTGTTGTATCAACAAGCCTAGTAATAGGAAGCAAGGTCTATACCATCCCTTACTTGTACCCACTCGACCTTGGGAAAGCATTTCCATGTATTTTGTGGGAGGTTTACTAACAACCAGGAAGGGGCATGACTATCTTTTTTGTTAGTTGACAGGTTTAGAAATATGTGCGTCTCATGTCTTATAAAAATACCATCAGAGGACAAGAAGCATCAAACATGCTCTTTGAATAGGTCTAGGTGCACTTTGGGATACCAAGGAGAAGCATCTCAAGAAGTGATAGCATATTTCTTAGTGCATTTTGGACTACATTGTGGAAGAAGATGGACACTAAGTTGAATATATATACAACATTCCATGCACAGATAGATGAGCAGACAGAAGTAACCAATAGGAATTTGGTGCAACTTTTAAAGGGTTACAATCAGAAGCATCTAAATATCTGGGATGAAAATATGATCTACATACAACACTCTTATAAAATATTAGTCAACACCTCTACTAGTAAGTCACCTTTTGAAACTTTCTTCAGATATTTTCCACCTTCACCCTTGGATGTTGTATATGGAAAAAAGAAAGAGTGAGGGAGGACCTCACAAGAGATGAATTGAGAGGAGAAAAAAATGTTGAGAAGATTAGGAAAATTCATTTGCAAGTATAGGAGACATTGAATAAATCACGGGAAAAGTACAAATCCAAACATGATCAACACATAACCGAGAAGTCATTTAAAGTGGAAGACAGAGTTTGGTTACAGTTGAACAAGGAAATACTATAGGGTCATGGTAATAAGATCAAGTCTCTACGGTATGAAACTTTTGATATGTTGGAGAAGGTAGGAGATAATGCCTACAAATTCAGTCTACCCCTATACATCCACATTTACTCAGTAGTGAATGTGGAGAATCTCAAACTCTATGAGCCTTCTATGCTGGATCGGGAGGAGGAGCAAGTCCTACCTTCCATAGATGACTTAGCACAGGATGCTCAGGTGGAGTTCGCCGAGAACACATTTTTGCAAAAGAAGTCCAAAACTACAAGGTAATGATATCATGACCTTTCATGGATTGGGTTGAAAGGACAACTTCTAGGAAAAGCAAAGTTGTACTCCAGGGAGAAGGTAGAGAAAAAACTTCCTCACCTCATTCAATAAATCTTTTGGGGACCAAAATCCCCCCTAAATGAGGAGGTATGATCCATATTGGATCATTGTATTATGTGTCATCTATCTCGATGTTTTCATAGTGGAAGAAGATTGTAGGATCAACTTGCAAGGTTATTTTAATGGCAGGTCCCAATTTGAAAATTTGGGGTCTGGAACCTTCTGGAGCTATTTTGAGTCATTAAACGACATTTTTGGGGGTTAGAGTGTTTGAAACTTGCACACACACGCTTGATAGTGTTCTACACTCTGATACCTTTCCAATGGTGCGTCAAATTCCTTAATAGGAGCTTGTATGCAAAGGTTATGCCTCTTACAAGTTGACCTATCGTGTTGACCACCATGGTACGAGAGAATATCAAGTCAACCCTCGTTACCACGCATATGGGTCTAAGCACATGTGGAATTTCAAGAATATTCTAGAAGGCCCTAGACCTTATCATAATTGATGTTTGAGGAAGTCAAAACCCTACCCCTAAATGGCTATCGAGCTATGTTAAATATCGGGCCACTAGGAAGAGAAGGGGTTCCATTATTTGGAATTATATTTGTTCCATAGTTGAGCAGAGCACCTAGGAGTGGTATTTTGAGAGCATAACAAAGGAGAATATATTCTATAGCATCCATACAAGCCACAATGTCAAAGGAAACTCCACATAAAGTGCATCTTTCTTTGTACTTGCATTTGAAGAAAAGAGAGCAAAGTGGCCTCACCTCCTAGTAGGGTTTTCTCCCATATTTGGTTTCCCAGATTATATCTTGTGTGTATTTGTGGATGGTTTGTGATTATTTATTTTTGTTCTCTATTTTCCGCATTTCAACTATTTCATACATTTTAAGCAGAAAACTAGTAATTAAAGGATATGATATCTAAAGGAAATTAACCTTCATAGTAAATATTTTAGTATTTTATTACATATGGTGTGATGAATTGTCCAGTGGAATATTCACAGCAGTTTACAAATCATACAAAAAATCCATGTAATAAATTATATGCATAATTTGACATGAACATTGAATATATACATACATAAGATCAACTTATGCAAAGACATAGACACTAACCCTCTAACTCAAAGACATATGCATAGACTAACTCTCTAACTGCCTAACACACTCACCAACAAACATTGAACTGCTCTTTTTGTTAACTTGGCTTGGGTGAATTGTGTTTTCATATGAGGAATTAAAAGTGTTGAGGGTTTACATTGGGATACTAATTATGAGTGAGATTGTTTGCAAGGGATAAACAAAAAGTGGAAATTATGTACATTTCAATGTATTTCAAGTTGTGCTAGTATGTTGTCTCGACAACATATGATAAACACAACTTAAAATGATTTGGAATTGATTATCCCTTACCTCAGTTGACCAAGTGACGTATACTATGCATCCATGGAATGACGAGGAGTGGACACATGAGGCCAACAATTTGAAAAGTTCATTAAAAATGTTTTATCCATGGTAAGGAGAGAGTTCTAGAATGCTCTTCAATCAAAGTTTGAATATGAAGTCAAGTAAACCTCAAAGTTCATTCAATCATTCCTACTTGCATCAGTCTATTGGAGTTAGTTACTATCAAACTTGACATAAAAATACTAGCAAAAGTGTTGGTATTCAATCATATAAACTAGTAAAAATTTACTTATACAATAGGCATTGTGTTATACATGGATTCCTAACGTATCTTATATAGGGGAAACTTGTTCAACTTTAACCTTTTGTTTCCTCTAAAACTACACTACAACCTCTCTCCATTCTTAAATTTGGGTTGATTTTTATTGAAGGATTTTTTTATCCTAGGGAATTCTAAATATGCATTCAATTTACATAAAAGTAATGCAATTAACCAAACATCATGTACTATGGTCATAGTATCTAATATCTTAATTACTATGGATTTGGTAGTTGTTGGCCCTTGACCAAGTTTTGGGAGATCCTTGGTCAAGTTGACCTATTTTGGGACTTTGACAACCTGTCGAAGATGGAGCGCAAGATGAAGCAGAGATTGTGGGATCTCGACCCCTTTTTGGGTAATTTTTTGGGATTTGGGAATATGTAACAGGAATGGGATATCGGCCCATGGGTTTACCCATGTTTAGGCCTATTTTGTATGTATAAATAGAAGGCTAGGCAATGTAAGAAGTAGTTGAATAGTGCGCAATAGTTGTGCAAGTTGGCTAAGTGCAAAGAGTTGGATCTGTGTGATCAAGAATTGTAAGGCTTTGTGCATACTGTGTGAGACTCGCAGAGCTAAGTGCAAGTCATTGTAAGAGACTGTGAAGGCTTTGTGCTGTAACGCAAGGAAGGAGGATCTACCAAGCTACACAGACCTCGTGTCCTAGACAGAGTAAGGGTTTTGTGGCTCTGTGCATGTAGACGACTGATTGAAGCTAATAAAGAAGAAGAGTTGGTGGACGTAGCTCCAGGGTGGGGGTGAACCACGTAAATATTGTGTTATTCTACTATGTGTGATGTTCTGATGTGTTTATGTATTATTTGTTAAGTGCTTTGGTGTAGATAGATAGATATGTTTATGCTTTGTGCTTATGATGAATCTCAATGCTAGATCTAACATCTGTGAACTTGCTTAGTGCTTGAGTCTGTTAGATCTGATCTAATCCCATGTGTTAAGTGCTTATATACATTAGATATGGGTGAATGTTGCGATGCTCTGTTTTATCTGCGAAGTAGATATTGGTCAAGTATTGATGAATGTTAACTGCTAAGTGCTCTATTTAGTGTTATAATCATAGATCTGTGTCCCAACTAAGGTTGCATACACCTGAGTCTTGCAACCACCCCTGCCTCTACCTCGAGCGAGACTTCATTTGCTTCGCAGATGTTTCCAAAAGGGTCGGTAGTTAGGGTTTTGTTGATGCACTGTTGTAGTGTTGAACCCTGGGTCTGTCGTTGTGCCAACAAATGGTTCTGTTTTCGAGACCTGAAACTGTGATTGCTGGGAACTGAGGAAGAAGAAGCTTTGTGCAAAGATCCGACCTAAAATTGTGAAAGCTATGCATAGATCTGTTACTCTAGTGCGTAGTACTCTACTTAGTTTGACAAACTTTGTGCTAAAGAAAAGAAGTTTGATCTGAAGAAAAGAGGAAAGATCTGAAAGCTTTGTGCTCTGAGAAAGATAAAAGTGAGAGTTCTTGATTAAAAGAGGTAAGATCTGAAATCTTTGTGCTCTAATAAAGGTAAGAATATTGAAATGTTCTAGATCTGAAATCTTTGTGCTCTGTAGAAGTAAGATAAGTAGAAATTTTTGTTTCAACAGTATAGATCTAGGTATATTTGATAGATTGTATCCTAGCTTAAAAACTAGGGTATTCATAGATGAAAGAAAGTTTGATATGAATAGATCTGATAAGAATAGTGAAAAATATGTTATACCTATGCATGGAAAGAATGTTTGGACTAATAAGTGTATGCAGGATCCTAGAAAGAATTTTCTGTAGGTTAGCTACCATGATCCTAGTGTGCAATACAGGAAAGGTTGGGGATCATTTAAAAGAAAGAGAGGATTAACCCTCTATTACAGTTGCAGAAAACCGAGACATCTTGTTAAGGAATGCCCTGGGAGAAGACCTAGTTGTCTTTGTTGTAAAGCTATGGACCATGAAGTATTGGATTTCCCTAGAATGAATGCTAAGCTTGAAGAAATGAACATGAGACAAGGAAACCCTAAGGCAGATCCAGAAACTAAGATTATAACAGAATCCCAAGGAGAATCAGAGAAAGTATTGTTACAGATGAAAGAAACCCTGAATGACCACCGACATATCAGATTATCAAAAATCTTCAAAGAAAAAGAATGCATTTAAGCAAGAATAGGAGACTTCGACATTGACTGTGTTCTGGATGAGGAAACACATGTGAATATCATGACAGAAAGAACTTGGGAACTTTTAGGGAAGCCTGCTAGGACTCCGTCATTGGGAGGAATAGAACTATTCAAAGGAAAGATGATAAACCTATGTGGAAAGCTTGCTTAGATACCTATGAATGTCAATGGAACTTCGATAGAACAAGATTTTGAGATCATTAAATTTATTGAGGACAATGCCCCATTTACCATGCTACTAGGAAAACCATGGATTGAAAGAAATCAAGCTAGAAGGCAAGAAGAAGAAGAAGTCTTAGAGCAGAAGAAGCAAGAATTAAAAGATTTCATGACTAGAAGGATTACACACATGATTGAAGAACAACATAACAGACCAAAGTTATTTAACACCAGAAACACTGATGTCAAAGTTGCAAGAACACTAGAAGACCCACAAAAGACTGAAGTACCTATTCCAGATAAAGAAGAAGTATCACCCTTGAATCTTAGAAAAGAATTTCGATAGCGCGAAGTAACTATGTCAAAAGAAGATAAGAATCAGAACGGAAAAAGTCATACCGAGACGAAGCCCACTGGGAAGAAGGCTAGGAAACTAAGTAAGAAGAGAGCTAAGATCGACAAATTGCAGAAGGTTCCAGAGGGAACCTCGCAGAAGGAAAATTTTCACAATTGGAGCTTCGTCGGGATATCAAAACAACAACACATGGCACTTCGTCATGACGAAGCAATATAGTCATTGGGGACATTATAACCGTTAGACCAATGCTCCAAACGGGTAGAAAGACATTTATGGACAACCAGCTCGCCATCCGACCGTTAGGATGGCACCATAACAGACAGAACATAGTTAATGAAGCCTTCATACCCATTGCAAGTGACTCGTTGTTGAGTTACCTATTTATCCCATCACGCCATGCCCTGAGAACACTTTTGCCAACTAAGAGATTGAGCTCGTAGACTAAGTTGATTTTATACAGTGATCATCGCACTATTTTTGTCCATCCTATTACAATGTCTAAGTTATTCCCCAAACTCGAGATTGTTAACCCCGAGTGTGTATGTCGGACGAATTGAGCGTTGTACGAAAGATGCGCATATACGGAAGCTGCACATATACGGAAGCTGCGCATATACGGAAGCGCGCATATACGGAAGCTACGCATATACAGAAGCTGCATATACGGAAGCGTGCATATACGGAAGGTGCATATACGGAAGCACGCATATACGGAAGCTGGTGCATATACGAAAGCCTGCATATACGGAAGTTGTGCATAAACAGAAGCGCGCATATACGGAAGCTGATGCATATACACAATCATGCATATACAAAAGCTGTGCATATATAGAAGCGTGCATATACGGAAGCTGCGCATATACGGAAGCACGCATATACGGAAGGTGCACATATACGGAAGCGCGCATATATGGAATCGTGCATATACGGAAGCTCGCATATACAGAAGTGTGCATATATGGAAGGTGCATATACGGAAGCTGCGCATATACAGAAGCGCGCATATACGGAAGGGTGCATATACGGAAGCTGCATATACCGAAGCGCACATATACAGAAGTGTGCATATACAATATACGGAAGCTGCATATACTGAAGCATGCATATACAGAAGTGTGCATATACGGAAGCGTGCATATACGGAAGTGCGCATATACGGGGTGCATATAGGGAAGGTGCATATACGGAAGCTACGCATATACGGAAGCTGCGCATATACGGAAGCTGGTGCATATACAGAAGCCTGCATATACGGAATTTGCGCATATACGGAAGCGTGCATATACGGAATTTGCGCATATACGGAAGCGTGCATATACGGAAGCTGCGCATATACGGAAGCGCGCATATATGGAAGGGTGCATATAGGGAAGGTTCATATAGGGAAGGTGCATATACGGAAGCGTGCATATACAGAAGGTGCATATACGTAAGCGCGCATATACGGAAGCTGGTGCATATACGGAAGCCTGCATATACGGAAGCTGCGCATATACGGAAGCGTGCATATACGGAAGGCGCGCATACACGGAAGCGCGCATACACGGAAGCTGCATATACAGAAGCTGTGCATATACAGAAGCGCGCATATACGGAAGTTGCACATATACGAACGACGCATATACAGAAGCGTGCATATACGAAAGTGCGCATATACGGAAGCGCGCATATACGAAAGCTGCGCATATAAGGAAGGGTGCATATACGGAAGTTGCACATATACAGAAGGGTGCATATACGGAAGCGCGCATATACGGAAGCTGGGCATATACAGAAGCGCGCATACACGGAAGTTGGAAGGGGACTCACAAATCATCATCGAGCTAATCACCAAGATCTTGCACGGGGGCAACCCTCAAAAAATCTCTCCCAGCTGGCGACTTGCAGGACTGCTTGAGGACATTCTCTATGCAGCCTACTCCAAGGCCACGCCACGACGCCAATGTCCCACCTGTGCGCAGCCCTTTGTCATTCCTGCCAATGCCAGCACAGCTAAGGAAGGAGGCGAGGATTTCAACGAATAGGTTCTGCCATTTCCTATGGTCTCCATTATCTTTTCCGTTACTGTTTATCAGAGTTGTCACTCTTTAGTTACTAGCTTAGTTAGCTTCATAATAGACTTTTTCAACAATGCTAAGGATGATGGACGTGCACCCTGGTTTCCTTCGGGCAAGGTGGCGAAACATGAGGCTTAATTTTTCATGCTGCTGTGGACAGGCCAGCTGTCCTGGTTTCCTGTATAGGCAGGACAGCTGGCATATGCCAAGTGTATCTCTCTTTTGAACGTCTAATATAACAGACCTTACCCTTTTTTACTTAAAAAAAAAATAATAATAAATATAACATAAACAAATGACATGTAACTTAACTTTATTTAAAGATACAGAATCTAAAGATTATTATAACATAAACAAATTACATTATTTTATTAATGATAAATAATTACAAATGTAATTAAAAATGATTTGAACTAAAAAAAATATATTGTAACATAAGCAAATAAAAATGGCATTATTCCATCAATAGTAAATTTATTTAAGTCACATAAATCTCTGCCGGACCCTAATTGCATATAAAACTCTGGTGGCATGCATAAATATTATTTGATGTCCATAAACAAATACAAATAACATTGTTTCATCAATGTTACATTGAATGGGCGCGTCGGGATCGGAGGGAAAAATCAAATTTGAAATCGATGCGGGAGGTAAAAAGGAAGGTTACAGCACCTGCACCATTAATATCCTCGTCCCACGTTGATTTGCCCACGTCAACTTATCAAATTTCGAGAGTTGTGCGAATGACAGTGCTTAACACCGGATTCTGTGGATTCGCGATGGCGGATCTCATTTAATGTAGTGATGTATGCGGTATGGTATGGATGTATCATGTAAGTCTTCTGCCATGCAACAGCTTCCCAATCATTGGGCTGTTGCATGGTGGATACGCGTATTTATATGCGTCATCCATATATGTGCATATACGAAAGGGCGCATATACGAAAGACGTCATTATGAAAGGTGCATATACGAACAACGCATATACGGAAGATGCATATACGGGTGATGCATTTGTGTTTTTTCCCAAGAAATTATATGTTTGATTATATTATTATTATTTATAAATATTTTTTTAAATATAAAAGCTATTAGCCTTGACTACATTTTTTTCATAATTTTAGAGGTTGGAATTTAAAGTTGTCATGGTTTTAAGAATTCACATAGTCATGATTCATTTATTTAAAATTTATCAAATCCCATTAATTTGTCTTTCCGTGCTTTGAATAAAAGATAATCCTTACTTGTTTGTTTGATTATAATATCATTATTTATAAATATTTATTAATATCTTTTTAAATACAAAAACTATTAGTCTTCACTACATTTTTATCATAATTTTAGAGGTTGGAATTTAAATTTGTCATAGTTTTAAAATTTCACAGT
>ML776559.1:2173407-2228533 GCA_009831015.1 Picea engelmannii | reverse complement strand
CAAACAATAAAATACTTGTTTAGTGCCTTTGACAACTACATCCCATTCATGTTTATTTTCCGCCATTTTCTCAATTCCCTATAAATGAATATGTAAACAACAATGATGTTAGAATGACTATAAAAACACTTTTAAATAAAAAGCAACTATTCCATATGCCTATTTATTCTATAAATTAGATCTAAGCTTATGTGTGCTAATAAAGACATTTATACATGTAACATAGTTTGTGATGTCTCCTATATACCTTATAATGATTTCCATGTTAATACCAAGATTCAGAGTTAAAAACAATCACCACATCATCTCATAAATTAGTCATTCTAGCCTTATCATTGTTTTTTAATGTTATTCTTGATTTTTTTTTCCAGCCTAAATAAAATACAATGGTTATGTCAAGAGTGATGAATGCTTGCTTTCGAACTTACAGTGTGAATTAGTTACAAAAATCTTGAAATCTTAAAGATTTCAAGATTAAGAGTCGATAAATGATGTTGAAGGTTTTCTAAATCTTGAAATCTTAAAGATTTCAAGATTAAGAGTCGATAAATGATGTTGAAGGTTTTCTAACGGGTGTTAGGATTTGGCCAGACTCTTGAGAGATTCGTTATTTCTCTCTGTAGAGAGGATGCATTTGAATATACTTATGTCTAATCTGACAATTTGATTGAAAAAGGGCTCAGATTAAGTCGAAACTGTTTTGAATTTGTATACTTTGTGAATACTTGGAGTGGGGATTTCTATTTCTGGTACAACACTTATTGACCACCCAACGGGCAAAACCGTACACTAAAAGGAGAGGAAACTCAGATTGATTGAAGGCATGGCATGCATCATGCCCTGCACACAAACATCTCAACTTTCCACCAGCACCACCAAAAAGGCTGGTGGAAGGTAACAGTATAAACAATACTACCGTTTGGATACAAAAACCTCAATTTAAACACAAGTAATATAACAGATAGATGGTAATTACTAAATATAAAAGCTGAAAAATGTCTCTCGCCAGGTTATGCGACGTTTATGATACTGGATTGAATTGAATTGGAACACGTTTCTGATATTTTGTTATAGATATAATAACTGTAATGATAATGAATAACAAGCAAGCGCCATACATGTTGTTTTTTCAATCCTTGGTTCTGAAAATATTTTTGAACCAGTGACATACTGTTCTCATACAGTGAAATGACATACCGTTCTCATACAGTGAAAAAAAAATAGAGAAAACATGTTGATTTAGGACCATGGTGTTGTTCAGATGGATAGAGTAGTTCACAACCTAAATGAATGCGTTAAAAATTCATTCTTCCCTGAAATTGGTTAACAGATTAAGAAGAAATATACAAATTTATATCTAATATGCTTAATTACTGATCTAAGCAAAGAAAAATTATAGCTAACATGAAAAAAAATAGAGTCGTTGTCGAAGTAGTGAGGTGTTCGATGATTTTGAGAACATTCAAAAAATTGTTGTTTACTATATGATAAGCAATGGTTGGGATCAACACACAACATAGCAGAAAAACCACCTACTCCATAACTAATTTGCAGATTAGACTGAGCAAAAATGGATCCCTCGAGTTACAGTTTCAAAGTTGGAACAAGAGATGCAAGATCATCTAATTAATATTTTTCCCTTTCAGTTTAAAAGTACTAAACTGGAAGGGATGAATAAAGGACAAAAAATGACGATATATAGAGTAGCGAGAGAACCATGGAAACTTCGAGTTTATGTTCTGATATTACCAAAAAAAAATCTAACCAAACTATGCTCTATGCACTTGGCATATTTTTTTTTTTTGGTGCTAGGATTCGAGAATGATTTTATTAACATTCAAGAAAACTATACTTCAAGAGTGCAATTACATTTCTGAAGGTCGTATCAATCACAGAGATTTTGAAATTGAAGTATACTAATGAATTACTACACTAAATTGCGTCCATATGTTACTGCTATCTTAAGATTGTAACTTGGATTATGTAATCTTCAATATAAAACGCTAGCATTAATATAAAACAAATAAATACATATTGGTTAAAACAGATAAATACATATTTCTGAAAACATTTACCAATGTTCTCTCTGTCAATATCGCCCAAGGAACCTGAAAGGTCAAAACTTTCAAGCTGAGCAGAATGAAAGAATGGTAGACAGCTTACCGTGAAGCTCGCTCCATGCTCTGGTCAAATGAAGGGTGAAAGAAGCGCTGGTGTGGCTTACTGTGTGCTAGCTCCAAGCTCTGGTCGAATGAAGGGTATGAAGGGTATGCGCTGGAGGACGCAGGATGAATGTTTGGTGGTGAATTAACTGTAAGCGTTAATTCCCTGGACTGTTGCATCGAGGTGCAAGATACGACGGTTGCAGGTGCAAGATCGAGTCCCATGCTCAGTGACGGAGAGCGGCGAGTGACATGTGAGGTGAGTGGACGCGTTCATAAATACTGAAATGAGAGTTGCCGTGAAATAAAATGCGGGATCGGGTTTTATGGTGCATGGTATATGACATGAGATGGGCATGCAACAGTTCAATTAATACACCATGCAGCAGCTTCCCCATGATTGGGCTGCTGCATGGTGTATAGCCTTCGTCGGTCTTCAAGCCCTCTTCATTTCTCATCGGAAACCGGGATCAATGGCATCTCTTCAGCCCATTTCGGTTCCAAGGAATACCATCTGTAACTTCTTTTTTAGATACGTAGCGAGGTGATTGATTTAAAATACATATTGAATTATTTGACCAGTAATCTCCCTGCTAGTGGCCCTACACGCTCACCTAACTCACCAACATCTCGCTTCAGACTTGTTAGCCCATGACGCTATCAACCTACAAGTGAAAATTCTTCTACCATCAAGCAACAAGGGGGACTCTCCTCAGAATGGCCAGGTTTCACCTTAAAGCTAGTTATGGTTTATATGCATAGTTTCTCCCTTAGTTTTATTAATACAGTCTTAAGTAGTAGTGCAGTTTTGACTATTCTTCTTTTTCCTAGAGACTATCTCCCCTTTGTGTTCTTGTTTTTATATCTTTTGACCATGACGGGTTGTTCATGCTCAAAACTGGCCTGGAGTTGGGTTGGTTTACTTTCATGGCAACTCTGACTCTAGTAAATTGTATGATGAAACTATTTTTTCATGGCAACTCTGACTCTAGTAAATTGTATGATGAAACTTTTTTTTCATAGCATGTAATATATAGCTTTCTTACTTATAAAGCTATATATAAGTAAGAAAGCTATATATATATATATATATATATATATATATATATATTCAATGTATTAATAATGGTTGACATTTAATTTTCCATCATATTTGCATTGTTAATTTTACACCATAATTAACAAATTATCCAAGCAAAGGTGGAGATGGCTCTAAGCATGCATTGAAGCAACTTTGTAGTCATAAGGTTACATTGAATCAAAACAATTGTATTAGTGTCTCCTTCCCCACTATTTTATGATATGTTATACATTTATACATTTGCCACATGTTGTAATCTCCATAGTTAGAACATTTCAATAAAAATTACATTAATTTGTAGTTTTACATATTTTGTTTTGTTGCCACCCACAGTGCCCCCCCTTTGATCAACCAAAAACAAAAGATGCTAGTGGGTTTAAGAATGATGGTGGAGAAAAAAAGGGAGGAGGGGATGATAATAAGAAGGGCAATGATGAATCCAAATGTGATGGTGAAGACAAGAAGGGTGAACTAATCTCTAGATAAATTGAATGTGCTTTGTCTATATATCATAGATGGGTTTCTTCTAAGGTCCATGTTCGTGTTGTTGTTTTGGCGCATTCTAAAAGAAACAACAGAGGTTCTAATCACCAAATTCAATAGTAAGAATAACATAATGGGAGTGAACTAGCTAAGGATAGAAACCCACATATAAGGAAGAGCTTCAGTAACTACCCCTGACATGATTTCTACTCTACAACATACAAACTACAAGAAAAAGTAAACCTTTCTTGACTTGCCTTCCAAATTCCACAACTCTCTTTCTTATCAACCAAAAACAACAACAAAAAAAAGCTCGTTCTAATCCTCACATCCGATCCATTCATTCATTAATTATAACCAAAACTACAATCCATTATATAATCTTCATAGAAATACCATGACTTATAGGAGATCATTCCACATAGGGAGGATGGAGATAATTAGGAAGGGGATAAGAAGGATGGGGCAAGAAAGAAGGGGTTTTAATGCAAAGAATCCCAAGTTTTTCCTTCATGTAGTGATGAAATTATTGTAGCCTATATTGTTTAGAAATCACCCATATTTAATAAGAGAGAGATCCTAGACCATTTTAGACTAAAATCCCTACATGGAGATACAAATGTAGCTAATATCTCAAAAGATCCAAGGCACACTTATATCAAGCTATCAAGTATTGTAGTGAACTCAAAAATAAAAGAGTAGAAAAATCAAGGATGGCCACATTATTTAAACAATAATAGAGCACATATTAATCATCAAGCTGACTTAATGGATATAAACCGCAAAATCAAGGAGTAAACGACTACAAAAATGTCTTGGATGCACTTGTCAGAGGAGTGAACAACTGCAAAAATGTCATGCATGCACTTGTTAATGATGAGACATTTTTTTATTGATAATATTTTATGTCTACTTCTATTGGAAGTGCTTCATGAAGGTATGTTAAAGAAAACAATAAACATAATTCAATTATTCATATGCATATATTAAAATATTAGAATATTTATACTTGAGCTCTTGATTTTAAGGATATTATAATTTCAAAGGTAGTACCTCTCAAAAGAAATAACAAGTGCATGAACACCTTTGGGGGATAATAGAAGGAATCCCTTACCCAACCAAGGTAGGAAGGAGCTACTCAACTTGTTGCATGATGCACAACAAAGTCTACACCAAGAAGTACCATTAGTTTTTTCTTCTTAATGAGAATGGATTGGTGCATCCTAAGTGAGAGTGCAAAGAGATAACAACAACATTATCCATTGTCTCCCCTATGCCTTTACACCCAAACTTCAATTCAACTATGGTTGGTTACAATGGTTCGTAAAAGAAAAAAGGTATTGTACTACATTCTTGTGTGTGTGTATGCTTATTTTAATGTTGAATGTTGTTGTCTCAATACTTTATTATATTCATATTTGTAGATCATCTATAAATTAAATGGAGATCATCCCACATAAGAAATATGGAAACAATTAAGAAGGGGATAAGAAGTATGGAAAAAAAGAAGGGGGGGAAATAATGAAGGTTGTGGTGGTAGGGATAAAAAGGATGGTAGTGGGGAGAAGAAGGATGGTGGAGAAAACAAAATGAGAGGGGATGATAATAAGAAGGGTGGTGATGAATCAAAAGGTGATGGTGTAGACAAGAAGGGTGAATACAAGAAAAATAAAGTCCATATTCCTAGATATATCATTGAATATGTATTACAAGCCTATCAAAATCAAATAAGTTGATAAGGAATAATTATTTAGCATGAATCTAGGCTAGTTGTTATATGGAAGCATTAAGTACTTTGTTGCAACTTGAATGGTGGTTTTTCTTCTTCAATGTAGTGTATTATCCTAGACTTTGAAGAGAAGAAATGGGTTTTAGGGAGGATGTATGCTTGCCTAAATAAATAAATATATGTTTGCAACCTCTTATTCTAGATCGCTCCTTCATGGTTTCCTTATGATTCTTCGCATTACGTTCTATCATTCCCTTCAAACTGAAATTACGATTCCTCACATTAGGTTCTACATATTGCCCTCTTGTCAATGATCACTTTCAACGTTTTGGAAGATTGATGTCAAAATTGTGTGCAAATACGACAACAATTTCACAACACAATTTTTTAATCAAATATAATATTTCAATGCTAATATAACATTAATTTAATGTTATATATTTATATATAAGATGATACTTCGAAGCAATTCAACACAAACATGATTCCAATGACATGTGGAAATTTTTACCGATGTAATAACAACACAAAAATGATGAACTTTTGATGTTAATCGATGTAGAAATGACGAAATACAAAAATGACAAATTCTCAATTTTTCTGTGTTGTTTATTTGACGCAAATTAAAGTTGTGAAATCCCAATGTGCTAGTAAAAAAAATTGAAAATAGGAAAATTGGTTGTAACAACACAAAACAATGATACTACAACTTTGTATTGTAGTAGTAATTGTACTTGGGAATGGTACTTGAACTTGTTTGGGTTGATTGGGTGGTAAAACCCTAGTTTGCTTGAGATGAACACTTGCACCTATGAAGAGTTTGGATGGGATGAAACCCTAGTTTATTTTGTGATGAGAGTATGATTTCACATATAATAAGTGGTAGATCTACTACATGGATGATTGTTATGGATTTAGTTTCAATAAGTGTGATGCCTAGGAGAACTTATAACGAGTAGTTTATTTATTCCAAAGGTTGTCATTTGTTTTTAGTAACGAGATTATGCTCACCTTACTTATTAGCTCCTTTTTAATTCCCAATGTTCAAAATTACCAACTTAATGATATAAAACTAAGTACATGAGGTTGACATGTGGGATTTCTTTATTATTTTCTAAATAGCCACTGAATAGACCATTCTTCAAGTTGGCATGCTTGTTATTCAATTTGTTAACTTGGGTACTAACACTTTGTTGAGCACTCAACACACCCTAAAAGGTCTGTGACCATTTCCTTTTGGGTACCACTCGATATTTTACATTTTGATTGTTTTCACTTTGGTGTGAAACTGATACTTTCACTTATCTTATGTGTTTCATGTTTGAATTGATTAAAGTTCACTTGAAAATACAACAAAGAATTATCTTAACTCTAAAAGAGACTTAAAAACTACTCAAGGAATCAACGACCCAAAATTTTCCCCTACTCGCTTCAGAGGTTCGGCATCGGTAAAAGTTAAAGGTGATGAAAATCATCTGAGAAGTCAAAATAGATGAGCGTCGATGTTCATCGACGTCAGCCGATGAAAGTGTTTCTTTTAGATGAATAGGCCTCGGGAAGGATCTTGCCGAAGACCGATCCATTGGTTTCGGTGGAAAGGTGTAACAGTAAGCGTCGTGCATAGAGAAGAGTGACACCGTCGACTGCTAAACCCCAAAAACAAGTTTGGCATCGGCGATTGCAAAATGATTAATTTCTTGTTGTAACAATAACCCCAATATCGCCCGGTATCGGCAGTCTTGGCGACTAATCTTTTCTTAGGGCTTTTGATGCAAGCGAGATCCCGAATTTAACCCTTACCCACTAGCCAAATACCTTTTGTTTTTATGATTAATTTTTTATAATGATCCAGGGTTGGTAATGCCATGGAAGCATCAATCGACATCTAAAATTTTACAAGGGAAAGTATTAACAAACTCGGAATGTAAAAATGACGATCACAAGAATCTAATAATTTATGCGAAAAAGACTTAGATAAGATAACACGGTTAATTTTTGTATTTAAAAGAAAGTGTGGAACATTCAAAACACTGCCATTATTGCACTAAAGGTTCCTGCCGAGTTCGGATCACATACAATAAGCCACACCGATGCCGCAACTAACTGGCCCAGTGGCAGTGAGACCACAAATATCTTTACAACAAAAGAGAAAAATAATTTTTTATCAAGAGTCTCTTAGGAAAGTACAAGGCACAGAACCACCCATTATGTGTCCCCTACACATGAACCTTTCCCCAAGTTACTACTCATGCCTTGAACTATGTTATTTTTTCCCACCATCTATTGCACCGCGTGTAGCTGCACAATTGTATCTTGCACTTCCCAAAGTCATCTCTGCAGCCAAACCGTGCTTCTTGCGTGACCCTGCGATGACGGTGTCTCCTGGTATTTTGCCACCAACTAACGTCGTAGCTCTCTATTTTCTTGGTAGAGTTCGGCTATTGCGAGTTGAGCCTGCTCTAACTGCTAAGCGGGACTTTCGACAGAAGTGCCCGACGTTTTTACCCTTCCCTTTCATCTCCCACCTCCTCTATTGATAGTCTCGACCGGCTCCGACCAGTTGGTAAGCATCACAAGCTCCTCAGGGGGTGGACATGCACTCAGCTCGGCCGGGAGGCGGTCCTCTCTCCTTTTTCTGTATCTTTCTTAGGCCTTCCTCTTCTCCGTGGTTTTGGCTCCAAAGAAGGCACAGTTCCTAGCATGGCTCTTTCAGACATACCTTTCTCCACCCCAAGCTATGCTAGAGACGTTGATGTCGTCTCTAAGAAAATGCCTGTACCTCCTGTTGGAGCTTCAAGTACTCGGGAAGCCAATAAGAAAGAGTCCCATGCACGCTGGGGCTCAGACCTGGCGCTCCGGCTGCCTCTCAGACCCCGCCTTGTGTTTGAAGGATACCCCATGATGCAATAGCGTAGGGACCTAGGCATCTACAGGTGATAAAGAATATTACGCGGGACTTTTCCAAGATAAACTCACCGGACCAGAATTCCAGAGGATTTAAGCTCGGCATATGCATTCCCCACAAATCTCCTAGAATTTATAGAGAAACGAAGGAGAGAAAAAGAGTGTGCCAATAAAACACCCGTGCCTCGCAACATGATGTTTTGGAAACTCGACACGCCACAACTGCCCGACAGATGCAATCTAGAACATGTAAACGCCACCGAATCAGAGTTTCAAGGAACGTGCAGTACGATCCTTTCGATCTTTTTGAACTTCTGAACCTCTGTTATTGACGAATGATGTTTGACACGCTTGGTGATACAGATTCTGGAGGCATTTAACGACTTCCCTTTTACGGTATCCGACCTTTTGGGAGCACACACGTGCACACCCATCTCCAATGCCTCCTTTCGGCCCCAAAGGTCAAGTGATTACTATGACAGTTTATACACTCATGTCTTCCATACTTGATTTTTAACCCTATGGCACGCTGACGTAATTCATTTAAACTAAAGAGAAGCGACGACTTCAGCTAGGTCATCACAGGTCATTCAAAGTAGTGTCTGGGATCACGTAAGTATTAAAACGAATGGGAGTAGCGATCTACGCATGTATGCGTTAATATTTTTTATTTATTTATGTCTTATCGTAGGTTGCTTAATCACTAAACTACCTCTACTTTGATTGCAGGAAAAATCCTCCCGACTACTGAACATAGCTCATCCTGTGACCTCACCGAAGAACTAAAAGAAAAACCGAAACTGAATCGTCGGAGCAATGAAGGATGTCAGGCTCCCCGAGTTCGGCACCCCCAATGAATTTATCAACCTGAGCGACGTGTTCCAGTTATATGCCAAACATGACTCACTTTGGACCGAAGAATTCGCAAAGATAACCAGTGCAAGGCCAGGGAAAGTACAATAGTTCGCAGAACATCCGATCAGAGCCCAAACCATGCTTCAACAATTGAAATTCAGTATACCAAAGTACCGGGTGCATGCAACAGACATTAGAGGGATATGTGCGGCTCCAATGGAACAACACAAATTTTCGTGGGCCAACACTTGTGAAGAACTATTTATCAGCTGGTCTGAATATGAAAGGAGTCACCCTTTTCAAGAAACATCTCGGGTGGACTGTTGAAGAAACTGTTAGATGATAACACCAAGTGGCGATTTTTGTTTGGTTCAAACTGTACTTAGCCGTTAATTTCAGTTGAATTTTATATTATAAATAAGGACATCAACCAATTAGTCAAGGGTCGATGGTTGTTGTAAGAACTCTTTCTTTTTGGTTGTTGATAACTATTTTGAGACTACTATGAACTGAGAATTCCTTTTGGACCAAAGACAAGATATTTTCATCATATGTATGTGATTGGAGTTGGAGAAGAATTATTTCCTATCTTGTTCCATGAATGATGCAGTAAATGAGTAAGAGCAATTAATTTTGTTGTCAAGTTATCTGGTGTAATGTTTTGATGTTCTTTGCTTTAATGATGAAGATAAAATTGTTGTGTTGTTATGTGATGAATTTTTATGGTAGATGAATTATTTTTCTTACCGTGATCTTGATTACATATGTGTTTTCTTTCTATTAATTAGTTTTCTCAGACAGTAATTAGATGCTCATTTGGTTAATGTATTAGTACTAGGCCCTTTGGCATAGAATCACTGTCTGCATGTTTGCAGGTTATCCGAAGCTCAACCTTTTCCCAATAGTTAAAAATTTGTCCTGTTATTTGTCAAGTTGGTTTATATTGGCTTGCATCTTTCATACCAGCCCCACCCAAGAGAAGTACGGAAAAATAACCTTATTAACTGAAGGAAGAGCCTTCACAAGAAAACATAAATCCCATCGATAAATTGGTCGAATCACAAGATCTAGAGAACCATTCCATCTTAAATGTTGCAGAGTCTAATTGGGCCTCAGTGGCGGGTTTGTTCCTGTTGTTGAGTCAAGGGATTTAAGACCCATCAAAAAAATTGGTGCTAGAAGGAGGGTTTGAGAATGAATGGTTGAGTATATAATTTATATAGTATTTCGAACAGCCTACAGATTCGTAATGGTCCACATGCATGGCTAGTCATTCAACAGACAACCCACACTTACTGAGTACTCCCGAAGCGGGTAACTCACCCCAGCCCGAGGAAGAACCTTTTCACCCTGAAATACCTTACGCCCTTCCTCATGAGGAAGTGAATCAGTTTCAGAGAATCACTAGAGCCTACGCTCAACAAATCGACGCGTTGTACTTAGCTCCTATCCTTCCTCGAAGAAAACAACAAAGTAGAATAGTGGTTAGTACTTCCGAAGAAGTTTTCGTACACTCCATAGAATCCTTTATAGATTTCGCGATTACCGAAATCCAAGAACCTCTTGATCTAATACCCGAAACGCCAGCCGACAATATCTCCGAGCCAAACAATTTTTCGGAAGAAGAGGAGCTCAACTCGAATTCCGAATATATGGAAGGTAATAATGATCATGGGGAGGAAAGGGAAATCCCACTCCAAGAAAACCAACCTTGGTTGGCCAGTGACGCCGTGGCCGTCCCTGGATGAGTACATAATCTTCCCCGGGACCCGGAAAAGATACTCCCCAAGTATGATCCCGAGACTTCAGGTTTACCTGAAGATCATATCAAGAAATTCATACTTGCGATCAGGCTGATGAATTCTCAACATGAAGATGTCGTCTGAAGACTTTTTCCCTACACGTTTTAAAATCAAGCTTCCACGTGGTATTTTAATTTTCCAGTAGGATCTATAACCAACTGGACTAAGTTCCAAAAATATTTTTTAGACAAATTTGCAGAAGAAACTACTATGGGAGCCCTGATGGCTGAGTTGTTTGTAGCCACCATGACCCCAAAAGAGAGGTTCAAAGATTTCAATCAAATATTCACGACCATTTTAAACAAATTCCAGCCTACAGCGAAACCAACTCAAGAATTGCAAATCAAGATTTATGCTAATGTGCTTCCAGCTTCTATTTCTATGTTTGTGAAAAGAGTCGCTAAGAAAACCCTTGCGGAAAATTTTGAAGAAGCCAAGACGATAGAGTTCAAGATGAAAGGATGTAAGGAAGGCCATGATTCTTTAGCGAAAAGAGAGACCCAGCCCCCTCCTAGGAGAGGACTCCTTTTAACTAGACTGTCGGGGAAACCGGCCGAACAAACTCCCGACAAGGGTAATGGGTATATAGAGGATCTACAACGTATGGTTAAGAAATTATCAAATGAGATTATAGACATGGAGAGAAGCGCAGGGGAGGGAAACCTAGGCCAAAAGGCCCTATAAGCCTTTCTTTAAAATAAACCCGTCGTTCAAAGAAATTGAACCTCCCCCAACCAACTTAAATATTGATCTAGGGAACGTCGCGTCTGATTCTTTCTGCATGTATCACTAGGAAAACCACTCCGAAAGAAACTGCTCCCAATGGGTACACGTCATGAATTTGATGGCCAATCGATTCCTAGATGAAGTCTCCCTAACCGAACAACCAAGTAGTTCAGATATCAATAGTGTCGATCAGGAAGAGATTGATCCACCACGAGACACGACCATGCTAATATGGGATCCTGACCTAATCATGCCTTCCAACGACTTGTTTGCATGGATGATTTTAGGGGCTAAATTTTGCTCATGGGCTAATTTTCCATGGTTTTCCAAAAACTAGATTCGCTAATTTAAAAATGATTCGCCCAAATTCTATAGGATAAAATTATTTTACCTAAAAAATCGCCAAAATTTTATAAAAACTATATAAAATCCTTATAAATTTGAATATTTTTACAAAAATATCGCCAAACATTTATAGTTGGAATATGAAGGATTATTAAGATTCGCCAAGGTTTATACATTTTAAAACAAATTTCCATTCTTAAAATCATCCCTGCTTGTTTGAGTCCCAGGAACGACCCACAAAAGTCTCAGCGATACAGATGCACAGTAAGGGTCCGCCTGGATTGAAAGATGTCGATGTTGCCCAGGTCTTGAAGAGTAAGGCAAATTCCGATCGCCCGAAAACACCTTTCGCTTTCAGCAAGAAGCCTATAAGCATTCACACCTGGGAATCACCCAAACTAGATTATAACATGGTCGAAGATTTGAAAAAGTTAAGGGCCAACATATCCGTTATGGACATGTGTAGGATCCCCCAACAAAAAGACTTTCTGTTGTAGGCTCTGATCTCCATAGGAAACCCGACAGCGACAAGCGATCTAGAAAGAAATATGTCTTCCATCGATCTGGTGAGCAAGTCGACTGTGAACACATGTTTGGGAGATAGGAGGGAAAATCCCTTTGTTTCACCTTTCCTCCTGACATTTGAAGTCTTCAACATGAACCTTCACAATTGCTTGGTAGATTCTGGGGCATCCTTCAACGTGATGTCCTTGGCCATTTGTAATAAATTATGCATTTCCCTCTTAAAAGTCATAAGCATGTCATACAATTAGATAGAACCCAAGTCAAGGTCATGGGAGAACTCAAATATGTGATGATCAGGATAACGACACATATGTATTTTGAGCAAGTGATTGACATCATTGTAGTAGATATCCCAGAGGCATATGGGCTATTGCTAAGCCGAGATTGGTCTGAAAATCTCAATGGATATTTCAGTACAGATTGGGCACACCTTTGGCTACCATTGAAGGGATACAACAACATGATCAGGATCGACAGGGAGAAATATCTGAAGCATACGGTCATTGATCTAGAAACCCTAAATGAACCCACGTCCACAGACTTTCCCGTGTTGGTTAATTATTCCCGTGATTCCCATTTTGGGAACTTTTCTCCTCTCCTATCTAATGTTCCATTTACCCAAAACTCTGAAATGATTTTCCAATAAGAATCACCGATGCCGACAAGAGACTCTCTCTTCTATCAAAACTCTGCGCTTGGACTTGTGGGAGAAAATATTGGAGAACAAAACATTAAAGAGGAAAGAGAAAGGAGCAATTGTCGTTCACCCATTTGGACCCTCTATTTTGATGGATCTAAATCAAAAGAAGGGTCAGGAGCAGGGTGCATCCTCATTGACCATAAAGGTAAATGTCATTTCCTGTCCTGTAGACTAGAATTCGAATGTACCAACAACACTACTGAGTACGAAGCTCTAGTACAGGGGTTAAAGAAAGCCATAGATCTAGATGTCAAAGAATTGAAAGTTTTCGGAGACTGAAATTATTGTTAGACAAGTATGGAATACTATACACTGCAATTATCCTCATCTTAATAACTACTAGCAGGAGGTGCATAGGTTAATAGAGCGCTTTGAGGCTTTCAATATCACAACGATTCCTAGGGCAAAGAATATTCTTGTCGACTCCTTAGCCACGACCGCTTCCAGACTGTCACCTCTAGAAGATTATGAAGCCTCCCGATTCACTGTAGAACTGCTCTACAAACCATCGATACCTATTAACATTTCTAATTGGAAATTCTTTGAGGGAGATGAACAGATCATAAAATTCTTAACCAACCAAGACAATTTCAAAGATCTCGCTATTGACGATGAAGAGTTCCAAGAGCAATCAACATGAACCGATCTTCGGACAGAACCGAAGGCTCACACAATCCCGAGGGGGGTAGCTAATTTAGAGAATCCATTTGATCTGAAAGAACAATTTAAAGGACCTAAAAACGCAAAGACTAGTAGCTCTTTCCCCCTCCATGAAACTATAAATATTGGAACCCCAGAGAACCCGAAGAATGTGAACCTCAGAAAAACCATATCTAAGGAAGAGAGGAAATCCTACCTCAAATTATTTAGACAATATCAGGACATCTTCGCATGGTCCTATAAGGACTTAAAAACGTATGACACCCGCATTATTCAACACACCATCCCGTTGAAACCCAAAATAAAACCTTTCCATCAAAAGCTCCGAAAGTATCATCCATCCCTGGAACCTCTCATGTATCAGGAGTTAAGGAATCTTTTATATGCGAAGATAATTTTCCAAGTTAGGCATTCCACCTGGGTAGAAAATCTTGTTCTGGTGAGGAAAAAGTTAGGAGAAATCCGATTATGTGTGGATTTACGAAACCTCAACAGAGCTTCTGAAAAGGGCAATTATCTTGTCCCGTCGATGGAACAACTCTTACAGACTGTGTCGGGCTCGGAGATTTTCTCCCTACTAGACGGTTTCTCAGGCTACAACCAAGTATTGGTTTCCGAAGAAGATCGTTTAAAAACCACCTTCTGAACCAAATGGGGAACCTTCGCTTATAAACGCATGCCTTTCGGGTTAATCAATGCAGGAGAAACCTTCCAAAGGGCCATGGATGTAGCTTTATGAAGACTTATCAATAGATGTGTGGTAGTGTATTTAGATGACGTTACAGTGTTCTCAAATAATAGAGAAGATCACATCCGACACTTAACTCAGATTTTTGAGAGATGCAGGAAATACGATATACCTCTGAACCCTAAGAAAACTATTTTTGGTGTCGAGGAAGGTAAGTTGTTATGCCATATTATATCGTAAGTAGGGATACACATAGACCCCAAAAGGATTAAGGCCATAGATCAACTCACGCTACCCCATAACAAGATAGATATGCAGTCCTTTTTCGGTCAAATCAACTTTGTAAGGAAATTCACTCCTAACTTCACCAAAATCATCAAACCCTTACAAAAGATGATCTGCAAGGATGCTGAATTTTAGTGGGATGATGCGCGAAAAAGATGCCTTTGGCAATATCAAAGCTGCCATATCCCGGGCCCCGGTGTTGCGAAGTCCCGATTTTAATAGAGATTTTTCCCTCTATACTTTCGCCTCCGACCAATCGCTAGTTGTGGTTTTGAATCAAAAGGATGATGACAACAACAAATCCCCAGTGTAATTTATGAGTACCAATCTTCAAGGAGCTGAGCTCAATTACCCTGCCATAGACAAACAGGCCTACGCAGTCTATAAGGCAGTCAATCATTTCAGGTCTTACATCCTCAAGAATCACACTAAGGTGATTGTGCCACACCCTGCAGTCCGATCCCTATTTACCCAACAAGAAATTGGGGAAAGGAGAGGGAATTGGATGGAAGTAGTATAGGAATTTGATCTAGATATAAAACTTGCCAAACTAGTAAAAGGACAAGGTTTGTGCAAGCTCGCAGTCGAAGCCCAGGATCAAGCAATTCCAAATTCCGGGTGGGGAAATGAAATAGCACTATGGTGTAATGAAATATCATACATATCCTCAGGACAAGGCTCCTGGTACAAGGATTTAACTTATATTCTACATCACGAGATTTGTCCCGAGAACCTCAACCCTAGGGAAAGGAGAGCCCTGAGGTTAAAATCTGCACAATATCGCCTTATAAATTTGGTGCTCTTCTGGATCAACTATGATGGAGTACTATTGAGATTTCTCGAATGAGAAGACGCTGACAAAGTGATAAAAGAACTCCACGACAGCCCCGCCGGGGGACATTTTGCAGGAAACACCACCTCTCATAAGTTTCTAAGAGCTGGCTATTACTGACCCACCTTTTTCAAAGATGCTCATTCCTATGCTAGGAACTGTAAGAATTATCAAATAAGCACTGGAAAGGAGAAAAGGGCAGCAGTCCCACTTCAGCTTGTGACTGTCTCGAGGCCTTTTGAACAATGGGGGTTAGACATAATAGGGGAAATTACCTCGAGCTCTTCAAAATTGCACAAGTATATTCTTACTTCCACCGATTATTTCACAAAATGGGTAGAGGCCATTCCTCTGACTTAGGTAAATGAGAAGGTAGTAATCCAATTTATAGAACAAAAACTGATCACAAGTTTTGGTGTTCCCTCTGTTCTGGTTTTTGACAATGTAGGTTATTTCTCTTCTACCTTATTGACAGAGTTTTCTTTAGACAAAGGGATCATAATCAAGTACTCTGCAAATTATTATCCTCAGGGAAACGCTGTGGAGGAATCAACAAATAAAAACCTGGTAATGATATTAAATAAGATGGTTACAGATAACCAAAGAAATTGGCATAATCTACTTCATAATGCTCTATGGGCCGATAGGGTCACACCGAAAGAAGCTATAGGAAATTCCCCATATTTTCTAGTTTATGGGCAAGAAGCCATCCTCTCAAATGAGCTCTATCTTCCATCTCTTCAATTGGCCCAAGATTCCAACGAGGAACCATCCTTGGCCATCCAACAAATAATCAACACTTTGCTCATGCCGGAAGAACAAAGAGAAAAGGCTAAGTCAAAATTCCTATCCCACCAACAAATAGTGAAAAGATGGTTTGATAAGCATAAGGCTAAGGAAAATAAATTTGAAGTAGGAGACTTAGTCTTGAAGTGGGATAGGGAAAATGAACCAAAAGGGAAACACTCCAAGTTCCAGAGCCTATGGCTTGGGCCTTTCCAAGTGGCTGAGAAAATTGGGGCAGGTACTTATCAGTTGCAAAATCTAAGGGGGGAACCTGATGCCCTCCAAGTAAACGACCAAGCCCTAAAACAATACTTTCAATATATATATATATATATATATATATATATATATATATATATATACATGTATGCATGAATAAATATGTGTTCTTCATGTTCTACGTGAAATTATTACCCTAAGGGAAACAAAGGGGAACCATAGATTATGCATTCGCCCAGTGAATTTCCATTTGTTGAGCACTCAACACACCCTAAAAGGTCTGTGACCATTTCCTTTTGGGTACCACCCGATATTTTACATTTTGACTATTTTCGCTTCGGTATGAAACTAATACTTTTGCTTATCTTATGTGTTTCATGATTGAATTGATTAAAGTTCACTTGAACAAACAACAAATAATTATCTTAACTCTAAAAGAGACTTAACAACTACTCAAGGAATTGGCAACCCAAAATTTTCCTCGACTCGCTTCAGAAGTTCAACATCGGTAAAAGTTAAAGGTGATGAAAATTGTTTGAGAATTCAAAATAGCCGAGCACCGATCTTCATCGACATCGACCGATGAAATTGTTTCTTTTCTACAAATAGGCCTCGGGAAGGATCTTGCTGAAGACCGATCCGTCGGTTTCGGCGGAAAGGTGTAACAGTAAGCGCCGCGCATAAAGAAGAGTGACACTGCTGATCGCCGAACCCCCGAAACAAGTTCAGCATCGGTGATTACAAAATGATTAATTTCTTGTTGTAACAATAACCCCAATACTGCTCGGTATTGACAGTCTTGGTGACTAATCTTTTCTTAGCGCTTTTGACACGAGGGAGATCCTGAATTTGACCCTTACCCACTAGACGAATACCTTTTGTTTTTATGATTAAAATTTTCTAATGATCTAGGGTTGGTAGTGCCACAGAAGCATCAATTGAAATCTAAAATTTTACAAGGGAAAGTATTAACAAACTCACAGTGTAAAAATGACGATCACAAGAATCTAATAATTTATGCGAAAAAGACTCAGATAAGAGAACACGGTTAATTTTTGTATTTAAAATAAAGCGTGGTACATTCAAAACATTGTCATTATTTCACTAAAGGTTCGCGCTGAGTTTGGATCACATACAATAAGCCATGTCGATACCGTGACCAATCGGCCTGGTGGTAGTGAGACCACGAATATCTTTACAACAAAAAAGAAAAAGAATTTTTTATCAAGAGTCGCTTAGGAAAGTACAAGGCATAGAACCACCCATTATGCGTCCCCTACACACTAACCTTTCCCCAGGTTTCTACTCGCGCCTTGTACTATGTTCTTTTCTCCCGCCATCCACTGCGCCTCGCGCAGCTACACAATTGTATCTTGTGCTTCCTAAAGTCATCTTTGCATCCAAACCGTGCTTCCTGCGTGACCCTGGGATGTCGGTGTCTCCTGGTATTTTGCCACCAATTGACACTGCAACTCTCTATTTTCTTGGTAGAGTTCGGCTATTGCAATTTGAGCTTGCTTTAACTGTTGAGCAGGACTTTTGACGGAAGTTCCCGACGCTTTTTCCCTTCCCTTTCATCTCCCGCTTCCTCTACCGGTAGTCCCAAACTGCTCCGACTAGTTGGTAAGCATCGTAGGCTCCTCAAGGGGTGGACGTGCACTCAGTTCGGTTGAGAGGCAATCCTCCTCTCCTTTTTCTGTATCTTTCCTAGGCCTTCCTCTTCTCCGTGGTTTCGGCTCCAGAGAAGGCACGGTTCCTAGCATGGCTCTTTCAAACATAACTTTTTCCACCCCAAGATCTGTTGGAGATGTTGATGTCGTCTCCAATCAAATGCCTGTACCTCATGTTGAAGCTTCAAGTACTCAAGAAGCCAATATGAAAGAGTCCCAGGCACGTTGGGGCTTAGACCTGCCACTCAGACCCCGCCCCGTGTTTGAAGGAGACCCCATGATGCAACAACATAGGGACCCAGAAGTTTACAGGTGATAAAGACTATTACGCAGGACTTCCCCAAGATAAACTCATTGGACCAAAATTCCAGAGGATTTAAGCTGAGCATATGCATTCCCCATAGATCTCCTAGAATTTATAGAGAAACAAAGGAGAGAAACAGAGCATGCCAATAAAACACCCATGCCTCGCGACATGATGTTTTGGAAACTCGATGCGCCATAACTACTCGACGGATGCAATCCAAAACATGTAAATGTCGTTGAATCAGAGTTGCAGGGAATGTGCAGTATGATCCTTCTGATCTTTTTGAACTTCCAAACCTCCTTTATTGACGAATGATGTTTTCCACGCTTGGTGATACGGATTCTGGAGGCACTTACCGACTTCCTTTTTGTGGTATCTGACCTTTTGGGAGCACACATGCGCACACCCATGTCTGACGCCTCCTTTCGGCCCCAAAGGCCAAGTGATTACTATGATAGTTTATACGCTCATGTCTGTCGTACTTGATTTTCCACCCTATGGCACACTGACGTAATTAATTTAAACTAAAGAGAAGTGGCGGCTTTGGCTAGGTCATCATAGGTCATTCAAAGGAGCGTCTGGGATCACGTAAGTATTAAAACGATTGGGACTAGCAATCTACACAGGTACGTGTTAATATTTTTGATTTATTTATGTCTTATCATAGGTTTCTTAATCACTAAACTACCTCTACTTTGATTGCAGGAAAAATCCTCCCGACTACTGAACAGAGCTCATCCTGTGACCTCGCCAAAGAACTACAAGAAACACCGAAATTGAATCGTCGGATAAATGAAGGATGTTGGGCTCCCCGAGTTCGGCACCCCCGATGAATTTATCAACTTGAGCAACGTGTTCCATTTATATGCCAAACAATACTCACTTTGGACTGAATAATTCACAAAGATAACCGATGCAAGGCCAGGGCAAGTACAACAGTTCATAGAACATCCGATCAAAGCCCAAACCATGCTTTAGCAATTGAACTTCAGTCTACCAAAGTACTGGGGACATGCATCAGACATCAGAGGGATATGTGCAGCTCCAATGGAACAACATAGATTTTCGTGGGCCAACACTTGTGAAGAACTATTTATCAGTTGGTCTGAATATGAAAGGAGTCACCCTTTTCAAGAAACATCTCAAGTGGACTATTGAAGAAACTATTAGATGATAACGCCATGTGGCGATTTTTGTTTGGTTCAAATTGTACTTAGCCGTTAATTTCGGTTGAATTTTATATTATAAATAAGTACATCGACCAATTAGTCAAGGGTCGATGGTTGTTGTAAGAACTCTTTCTTTTTTGTTGTTGATAACTATTTTGAGACTACTATGAACTGAGAAGTCTTCTGGACCAAAGATGAGCTATTTTCATTAGATGTATGTGAGTGGAGTTGGAGATGAATTACTTCCTATCCTTTTCCATGAATGATGCAGTAAATGAGTAAGAGCAATTAATTTTATTGTCAAGTTATCTGGTGCAATGTTTTGATGTTCTTTGCTTTAATGATGAAGATAAAATCGTTGTGTTGTTATGTGATGAATGTTATGGTAGATGAATTATTTTGCTTACCGTGATCTTGATTACATATGTGTTTTATTTCTGTTAATTAGTTTTCTCAGACAGTAATTGGATGCTCATTTGGTTAATGTAATAGTACAAGGCCCTTTGACATAGAATCATTGTCTGCATGTTTGAGCAACGGGTTATCCCAAGATCGACCTTTTCCCAATAGTTAAAACTTTGTCCTAATATTTGTCAAGTTGGTTTATACTGGCTTGAATCTCTCATACCAACCCCACCCAAGAGAAGTACATAAAAATAACCATCTTAACTGAAGGAAGAGCCTTCACAAGAAAACATAAAGACCATTGATAAATCGGTCCGATAGTAAGATCTGGAGAACCATTCCATCTTAAACGTTGCAGAGTCTAATTGGGCCTTGGTGGTGGGTTTGGTTCCTGCTGTTGAGTCAAGGGATTTAAGACCCATCAACACACTCACAGAAACGATTCCTTTAGGTATTCAAAGAATTTTCTCAATTACTTGAGAAGACTTGGGGAATTTTTTTTGAGTTTTGTCAATGATGATAATGACTTCACAACCTAAAACCCGAACTTAACTCGATTTGAAATTCCATCCATCCAACAGACATGGAGAAAAGTCAATTGTTGACTTTGCTCCATGTCGGTTGAATGCACATAATCTACAAGTAACCGAGATAAGGATTTCCCAATCTAAGTCATAACAATTTGCACAAAGGGTGGAAAACTCGAGGAAAGAGTATATTAAGGGTACAATTATTTTGGCCATGCTACAATGCCAAGTTTTGATTCAATCACTTCTATCTCTGAATTTTTTGTGTGATGCTTGACATATGAGTTTATATGTAGTTTCATGACATATCACAAGGTCAAAGACTTCATAAAGGTTACCAAACAAATCCATAGATTTAAGCATCGCTCAAAATTCCAGAGCTTGGGAAGATTGGGATGGTTTCAAATTAAATAAGGGATTCATAGGAGTAAGTTTTTTCTTCTTCCAATCCATTTGGAAAATCAAATATTTGACTCAATGAAAACAAAATGGATGAGAAACCACTTACACAATTTTTGAAGCCACAAAATTATAATTTCAGTGTGCAGAGGATTCAAATGTTCTACTGGAAAAATTTTTTTTGGAGCCCCACTGTCACAAGAACCCGACATGTCTAGTTGCAAAAGACAACTTAGAATGGAGTAGCATGAAGTCTCTGAAATGTACATGCATGAATAATATGGATCTCTCTTCTATTTTTTTCAATGTGCCAAAGACATTTTGTGATCAAAAGAGAGAGCTTGAAATATATAATAACCATTCACGTACTCTAATATTTGTCTCCCTTTAGTAAAGGTTGAGACTCTGATCCGAAAAGCCAAAGTCCCGAGACATCAGACTGCAATCAAGATTTCAATTTCTAAATTTTTGATAGAATTCTGTCTCATCCATGATGACAAGAATGTTTTGTAGTTTCTCCCATAGCTTAAAACTAAAGTCCATACGTATTTCCAAGAAAGGTTTGTCCTACTATAGTTTGAACATAAATTTCTCTGAAGTTGAAATCTTTTCCTTGGTGTTCATCTTTAGACTTTTATTATGTCACACCACTACTGGACAATGATACACCTATGGCCAATCTGTTTCATCAATACATATACTTTTATGGAATTGAATTTTGTTTTGTGTATGGTATGGGATCGATTCCAAGATACAAGTAACAATTTCAATGCATGACCAAATATAATTTGTAGTATAGTATTCAGTTCATGTATATGATAAGGATGTTGTGAAAAATGATCTACCCAACGAACATTGTATATAAGGCAAGAATGTTGTATTTATTACAAAGACTCTGACGAGAATAAACCATCGAACACCATGTTGGGTTGTGACAACACATACCCATGCAGTTACATTTGTTGACGGTTTCTCAAGTGTTTGGCTGTCCATGTGCCTAAAAATGCTTGAGTATTTTTTTTTTAATGTTGAGGCCCGTGAGGTGCTTCAACAAGATTTGTAAACCATTTCTCCCCAGAGCAATAAAGATATCACTGCCCCCATTTTTTGTTTGTCTCTGCTATGCTATGTTTATCATTATTTTCTCTCTAGTTGAAGGCTTAGTTCTAACACACCAAAACAACGCTGGAGGGGGAATCAATATTTAATATGCCCAGAAGATTTCCCAACCAATGTAGGTCGACTTCCTACTATCATGAAATACTTCAAATGCATATAGGGAAAAATGAAATTAGTAATGGCAACAAGTGCCAAAATCATTCCTCATAGAAGGTGCCTCCCCATTCTAAATCATTATCTCTTTAACAAGTTTAAGAGGAGGGTGAATGTTTGGGTACATGCTCAACTACATACTTAGTGACATGCTCATTTTTTCCATTTTTCCTACTATTTAGGAGGATTTCTATTTATAGCATGTCTATTTATAACATGTCTATTTTTAGTCAGTGGATTCCTATATGTAATACCATGGGTTTCCAAAAATATGGTCTCATAAACCACCATTAGGAAAAATTCTATTTTTTAGCTACCATTAGGCCAATTCCTATTTTTAGCCACCATTAGGAAAATTCCTAATTTTTAGGAGATAATTCGTATTTCCTTAATTTTAAGAGATATTTCCTATTTCATGGTTATAGAGTGCACTTTAGTAAGAATATTATCCTCCTAGGGAAGTGCACATTACCCATCTAATACTTGGAGTTAACTCACTTCACTTATTTAGTGACTTTCCATAATTAGCAAATTCTCACTCAGTAAGGACTTTAGTTCCATTCTTGGACTCTAGTCTTATTATAGGATATTTTTTATATTATGGAATGCATGTTGACTTCATGTAGAGTTCTCACTAAGTTCACACCTATATTTTTAACCTTTTCTTATTATTAGAAACTTTTGACTTTAGTTAATTGTTGTTGTTGGGAGAAGT
This sequence comes from Picea engelmannii, assembly GCA_009831015.1. Classification (NCBI taxonomy): domain Eukaryota; kingdom Viridiplantae; phylum Streptophyta; class Pinopsida; order Pinales; family Pinaceae; genus Picea; species Picea engelmannii. The sequence goes on along the minus strand of ML776559.1, from coordinate 2,205,287 downwards.
TACTTTTTTACTTGAGCATGCACATGGAAATCCCAACCTAGTGCACATTACTCCTCATGTGGGGAGTCTTATATATTGTACTCATTATCAAGTATTAATACATTGTGATTAGTGTTGCTTTCGTAGTCTCTTATGTGTGAAGATTGATTTTATTTTTCTCTCCTCTCTCTCTTTTGCAATTAGCTAGTGTAGTATTTCCTTCTCACAATTAGGTCTTAGGTTGCGGTTTAATCCTACATGGTATCAGAGCCATTATTGTGAGGGAACATTCACTTCTATTGCAGGTTTATAGATCATATTGGACAACCCATAGAGAACTATGGATCAACCATATTCTTCAGTGATCTTGACACCCTTCAACTACTTTGAGTGGAAGCCCAAGATAGAGCTTCTACTACGAAGCAAGGGTTTGTATAGGATCATCATGAGGACTGAGGTCAAGCCTACTTCAGCCATAGAGAAATAAAAATACTTCAACAAAATGGATGAATCCTACGAGATATTATGCTTAAGCATCTCTCCAAATCTCCTCTTTCATTCTATACTTGCAAGACTCCTAATGATGTTTGGACAAAGTTGAAGGATTTTCTAGGAAATAAAGACAATCTAAGAGGTCATTAGCTAGAGAATGATCTACATGCATTGAATCCAAGAGAATTCGACACCCTACATGACTAATTCTATAATTTTAAAACTTTTCTTTCTCATGTTAAGGATTTTGGAATTGATAAGAAAGATGAACAATTAATCTTTTCAATTCTAACCAAACTAGGACCAAAATATTTTGTCTACACTTCTTATTTTCATACTACCAGGTTAGATACAAGGTCTACATGGAAGATGCCATCCCTAGATGATTTTATGGAGTAACTTATCCATGAGCAAACAAATCTCATCCAAATAAGGGCACTTAAGAGTTCCAATCCCCATGCGCTTACATCTCAAGGAAGTTGAAAGAAGAATAAGAAGAAGAACAAGGGTAAGAAGGACTAAGAGAACAAGAAGGAAGGTAAGAAAAATTCCACATATGAGAGTTTGAGTTCCAAGGAATCAAAAGGAAAGAAGGATAATACAAAGTGTCCCTATTGTAACAGGGGGTTCCATCCTGAGAGTTCTTGCATGAAAAATACCATAGTTCTTGCATGAAAAATTCCATATAATGCAAGGAAAGAACCATCATTAAAAAGAGGTAATGTTCATGCATTAATTTCTATTTCATCTTCTCCTAATTCTTGGGTTCTTGATTCAAGGGATACCCATCACATGGCCTCATCGGATAGACTTTTCTCATACTTGGAGACCTTTTCCAGACCACTGATCTTCATGGGAGATGATTCTCTTGCAGAGGTGTGCAGTAGGGGTAGAGTTGATCTAGACCGTGGATGATTTTAGGATGTAATTCATGTTCCAAAGATTTTAGTGAATCTTGTCTCCATCTATCAAATCACTCATTCAGGTTCATGGAAGAAGGTGGAATTCACTCTGGACTCAGCTAGTATTTTCGACTTGTTAGATGGTTCAAAAATTATCGTTGGTGAGGTTAATAACCATTCCAGGTTTTACACCTCCTCTAAGTTCACTCATAAATCTGATTATGTATCTATTCTAACACATGCTAATGAAGAGTCCAGGTTGTGTCATGAGATGTTTCAGCATCTGAATTTTAAATATTTAGATCAACTTAGTAAGGGTGGAATGGTAGATGGATTACCCCACATTAGATACACAGATGGATATTTCCAAGGATGCATACTAGGAAAACATCCTGAGGAGAAGTTCAACACAGGTAAAGAATGGAGAGAATCATCACTTCTAGAGTTGGTTCACAGTGACATTATAGGTCATTTCGCACACCCATCGATCAGTAAATATAATTATGTTCTTACTTTCATTGATGATTTTTCAAGATATACATGGGTCTACTTTCTCAAATTAAAATTTGAGATCTTTTAGTGTCTTAAATATTTCAAGCATCTAATTGAGAACATAATAGGGAGGAGGATTAAGAATCTTTGTATAGACAATGGAGGAGAGTATGTGAATAAGGATGTTGAGCATATTTTTCCAGAATCAGGTATAGAGTTGCAAAACATAGTTCCATATACTCCACAGTAGAATGGGGTAGTGGAGAGAAAGAACAGGTCATTGAAAGAGATGGCCAACTGTATGTTGCAGACTAGAGCGCTACCTCCAAAGTTATGGGTTGAAGCTATCAACTGTGTAGATTACATTCAAAATAGAGTTCCTCAAAAATCAGTCAAGGGAGTCACTCCATATGAGGCTTGGAGAGGGAACATAAGTCACTCACTTCAAAAATTTTGGTTCCCATGCACGGGATAGGATCCCTTCTGATATGAGGAAATCTATGGAAGATCGTTGTAAGGAGTGTATTTTTGTTGGAAATACAAAGGGACTGAAGGGATAAAGGTTATTATATACTACTTCAGATAAAATATTAATTCAAAGGAGTGTTAATTTTGAAGAGGGTCCTTCATAGGTACTTTTGCAGCAGTCCACACCTCCATCTCCACCGCCACTAGTTGCAGAACTTTGTGACACTTATTCTGATCAGATTTATGATCAGATCTATGAATATGATATATATTATATTTATGATCAACAAGAAGAATTTTTAGATACATAGCATCGACCACGATGGGCACAACAGACTCTTCAGGGAGCAAGCGATCTAGTGGGTGATCTTGTTGATCCATGGAGAACAAGATCTCAATTTGGGGAGCCTCCACAAGATTTTACTACCATGGATCCATTTCTTCCTATTTATTTTTATATGGTACTTGGATCATATCCTCAGTCTTATGCAGAGGCTAAAGGAAACCCCCATTGGGAGGAAGCTATGAAAGAGGTGTACAATTCCCTGATAGAGAACAACACATGGGAGTTGGTTCCTCTACCTTCCAACAAGAAGCTTGTTAGATGTAAGCAGATTTTCAAGACAAAGAGGGATGTTGATGGATACATTACAAAGTATAATTCTTAGTTAGTTGTTAATATTAGTGTTGTTATTAGATTATTTTAATTTTCTCAATGCATTTTCAAAACAAACGCATAAAGAGGATCACTGAAAGAAACACAATCATAAGGTACACATCATTTTATCACGGGAAACTCTCATGGGGGATAAAACCCAACAAAAACTTCCTTAATAATATATTTCCAATACAATTCCAAGACTAAGACCAAAAATCCAAGAATAAACCAGGACTAACCATGCACTTCTCTTCTCCTTCCTCCTGCAACTGCAACTGCCTTCAAAAGATGCGCACTAGATGAGTGAGTGAGTGAATGAACAAGTGAGGTGCCATCCTCACTTATGCATACTTTTTGAGGAGGTGCTAGGGTTATGTCTCTTCACTTAGTAGGGCTGACTTCTTCCAAGAGTGGTTAAAACCACTTTATAAACCCTAGGGGGTGACTTTACAAATGCCATTATATAAATATGGTCTGAACAATCCACAAAAGGGGATTTGGTCTTATACAAGTCCCGACATGATCAATCCACAAAATGGGATTTTATCTATAAGATAATAACTCAAATATAATTAGAATATTCTTCGAAGTTACATTATTTCAACAGTCCCCCTTAACGAGAAGGGTATTCTACTGACATAAATCAATACAACATCATTAGGAGAGAGAGAGGGTAGTATCATAATCAACATATCGAACACTGAATGGCACATCTATAAATCATCAGAATTTTTTCTCATCATCAATATCATCATCGTTCATGGCATGGAGCTAGAGTAGCATCATCATCATCATTGACATGAAGTTGAAATATCAACGTCAATTAGCATAAAGCTACAACAAAAATATCACTAACCCGAGGCCGATACACCATCATCAACATCATGAGAATGATACAACATCATAAAAAAAATGAAGATAAAACAACAACATCATCAGCACGAGGCTAAGACAACATCATCATCATATGGAAATATAACGAGGCAGGTGCAACAACAACATTTTGTGGTACTCTGACAGACTGTCCTTACCGGACCTTCAGGATCTTCCCAGGAATCATAATATTCCATAGGATATAAAATGCTAACAAGCTACCACATGGTACTCTGACAAACCATCCTTACCGGATCTTCAGGATCTACCCAAGAATCATAAGATTCCCTATGATATAAAATCCTAACGGAGCTACCATTATTGACCATAGATGGCATATACATGCATAGGTACTCTGAAAAATGGTCCTTACTGAACCTTTTGGATATGCCCAGGGATGATCAATCCCCTAGGATATAAAATCCTAACGGAGCTACCCATTTTTGGTCAGGATACTATAGTATCATCAACATCACTCCCCATTTCGAGGGAGGTCCTTTCGGACAACACCAAGCTTGTCTCGGAAGTACTCAAACTTCACATGAGACAGAGGCTTGCTCAACACAGCTACAACCTGCTCATCTGTGTCAACATATTGGATCTTTACAACTCCCCTCTGCACCTGCTGAGCACTCAACACACCCTAAAATCTTTTCAAAAAAAGTTCTCTTTTGGGTACCACTTTTTTTCTTTTTTTCTTTTCCTTCTTTATGAATTTCATTTGTTGTGTAGGGATCATTAAAATTTCTGTTTTTATGTTTTATCATCAATCACATTAAGATTGGTTTGGACTTGTTGAGTAGATTAACTTCTTTCTAAAGAATACTTGGCATTTTATCTAAGTATACACAACTATAATTTTAAGCCATGCACCCATTATCGACATCGGCATAATCTGTGCAGTAAAATCGACCATACGACAATGAAAAGTGTCGGTCATCGATGTATCAACAACATCGGGAGAATGGAAAAGGAAAACTATAACAATTGACACACCTAATGAACCTCTGATCGCCGATACGTTCGAGGTTAGTGATATCCGAAGGAAATCTTAAACTGTGGAAATCCTTTACTTCGACACAACGTCGAGCACTGATCGTCGATCGATAATATGTTATCAGCATCGGAGAACTTCGAGGGATGAAATCACGAAGTAATAAACATGGAGACTTGCCAATCGCCGATCCTCGACATGTTATCAACATCGACGAACTCTGAGGGATGAAATCATGAAGTAATAAACATGGAGACTCACCGATAACTGATCCTCGACATGTTATTAACATCGACAGTATAGGTTAAGGTTCCTAGAGCCATGTCTAGAGAAAATCCCTGATTCCGAAGAAAATTTTAACGAAGGGACCAAAATCAAGTGTTGCATGTCATGATCATCCTTCCGGGTCAGAATTGTACAATAGTACGGGTCAACATCGAAGCTTTCTCTAAAAGAGGTATTAATGAACGCTGTCTAATAAAATCACCAACACCAATCCACTTGTTTAAATCATCAGACTAATAGGACATTGACAACAGGATGGGACATATTTGGTGAATATTAAGATCAGATTTTGTTATTTAATAGGCCAATCAATGTGTTGATTAACACACGTTACTAAACCGCGAACCGACCAAATAATATGATTTTGATACTATCGATGAACTACATATCACCATGCTCTTGCACTGCTAGCCTGCGATTGCATTTAATCCAGAACATGATTCAAATCTTGGTGATCAATTGTGAAGATCGCATTTATGCCCTGAATTCTAGAACTGATGCGGCAAGCTAAGTATGCTTCATGTTTAAATTATAAAGAAATATTTTGAACACAGTATTCAGTACCCAAGACTTTCATTGCCGGAGCAGTCGAAGGAGCGAGAAAGCATTTCAGAATCTCACTGTCAATTTTCAGAATTCTAAACCAGGTTAATTTTATGCGAAGGAGAGGTATGAATCTTCTGTATCATTTCAACATTTGCAATTGTTTATTTTTCATTATCATCTCTGCAATTTGGTATCTAACTTTTTTCTTTGTGCAGGAAAATGCCTCCAAGGAAGCCAACAACCAGGCGCTCGCTGAGAGCACAAAAAATGAAAGAAGTGGATATTGGTGAAGGATCCTCACCCGACACTACTAGACAGATAGATTTTTTCACTAAAATGGAGCCAGTCATCCGAACGTCTACCAAAAAGGTGTTTTCCCAGCCTCCTTCATTTAGTAACACAGAGGCAAGTACTGGATCAAAATTGGTGCTCCCTCAGTGGGGAGACTTTTTTAACAGAATCAACCGAGAAGAGTACCCAGATTTTGTGCCACAAACTGACCCGGATGTTTGAATTCTCGATGTCCAATTATTCCTGAACATTCGGCGATCCTGCCTGCACATGGTAGCCTTTCTAACCCTGGTTCTACCTTGCATTGAAACTCTGGGGTGGATAATCGACCATACAGATGCGACAAAATGCTTGGTGAATGATGACAATGGTGGATGTGTTGGGTTTTTTCTCCCAATATAATTCCAAATGTACTACAAATTCGGAGACCTAGAGGAAAGGTTAAATACAAAGTTTTTGGTAAAATTCTATGAGTTCCATGAAACCGACAGGTTGATGGCCTCATGGTGGAAAGAGGATAAGAAGTTTATGAACAAGAGAAACAGATGGTATGGTACAACTAATATTAGAGAGCCATATATCTACCTGATGGCTCTGATCTAGTGATTATACGAGGAAAGGGATTGTGCCAAATTTTCATAAACATGGATGCCCCTGGCATACACTATGGAAATATCCGATAGCAGCTTCAATTGGGGAGCGATTATTTCAAAACAACTCAACACCAACATACTACAATCCTAGGCACTGAAGGATGGAGAAACACTAGCTTTCCACATGATGTCATACCTATTGGACGTGATCTACGCAAGGAACATCTTCGTAGGAATGAATATGAGCTGGCATGTTGTGGAGCTACCCGTGCATGTCTATTTCAACATTCTATGGGAGGACGGGTACAAGAGATCTTATGCTCTCATATGTGATGAATTTATAGCTTGGGTTTATTTTATCCTTTTAAAGAAAGAATGCCCAAGGCTTACAACAACAACCAAGAAGATGATTTCCAAAGTAGGCCACTGGTACCTAGAAGAAACCACCACTTACATCAGAGTGTTTGGGGCCACTAGTTCTCAAAATTTACTCCCCGTTCATGTCCCAGACAAGCTCATTGTGGGAGAAATTTGTTATCAAATGATTATGCAAGGCTACAATGCCACTCTGGTGAAGGAAAAGAAGAGAGCATTCATACCCTATGGATTTTATGTAGGGTTTTACATGGTGAAAGACACTGCACAAGAAAAACAAGAGGACTTGAGCTAGTTGGAGTATAGATTTCCCACAGGCTTATTTCACAAGCATGACCCAAAGGGCCTAGTACCTCAGCATGTGTCACAGGTGTCTTCCTGTTGGTCGTATGCCCATGATAATTTTGAAGAAGAAATCTTTACGGAAGGTGCCCAGGGTTAGGAGGAGGTTCTCCAGAGAAACGATAACCCCAATATGACAAGATTTAAGGCCATGAAAATGGATAAGCAGGTTGAAACGATAGAAAAGACAGCTCAAGAATCCCTCAGGGTTAGGGAAGAGAACATGGCAGTAGATTCCACAGAGGCAAAAAGGAGAGGGATGTTGCTGTTAGAAGAAGCCCAAAGAGTCAAACAGAGGTTAGAAAATGATCCCAAACTGTTAGAACCCATAAGGGTCACCCCGATTGACACAATCAATCTCAGAGAGGAGCTAAATGGCTCAGAGTCATCCCCACTGGAGGAGACCTCTCATCCAAAAAACCCAGGCATTATGTCACAAAAGGAAAGATCGTTGATCACTGCTACAACGTAGTTAGGGGAGACAAGAACATCAAGTGGTAAATATGTGCCCAACGTCCTCATAGACCTAATTACCATATACGACGATGAGGAAAGTGTAACATCCCGTTCTTGCATGCATTGAGTGAACTTATTCTTTGAGGACACTTGCTTGCAAGTGATCCAGATTATTATACTATTGGTCGTTTGATTATGATTATGAGGCATTATGGATATGATGATATGTTATTTTTTTGTATTGACATAGACAGGTGCTATTGACTAGGTTCTCCTGAGTGTGCAGGACTTTGGACCTCAAGGATGCAGAGGCATCGATGAAACCCCTTGGACTCTGGATCGAGTTAGGGAGTGGATTATTGGGTTGAATATTGTTGATGTGGCATATGTACATATGATTAGATGTTATGATGATTGATTATTATTGCTGACATGATTCGTTGATGGATACAGGCTGACGATATCTTGCCGACCAGACTCACATGTGGAGTAGAGGGGTCACGTATGACAACCAAATACTTTGAGGGAGAGGTGTGGGAGCAGCCCTGCCACAACCTACTAGCACTCCCACCATGGCTTGAACTGTAGGTTAACAATTACCTAGTTTGAGAAGACCCATGATGCCGTGAAGGAAGACTGTGACAATGCTCACGATGATTCTAAGGGGTGTGAAATAAGGAAAGGGCCTTATTCCTTAGAGGCCCTTAGTCTCCCACAAGATCACCTGGCGGAGTATTGACTCTAGGGATTTTTGACATCTACCAAAGTCAGTCAAGAGGTGAGTGGCACGCTTGGAGCACATTGTGCGTCCTTAAGGGCATGTCGCGCAAGAAAAACGAAAAGAGGCGAGTGGCACCCTTGGAGCACGTAGCATGTCCTGAAGGGCACATTGCACAAGGAAAATGGAAAGAGGCGAGTGGCACCCTTGGAGCACCTAGTGTGTCCTGAAGGGCACGTCGCAATTTTAACTGGTAAGTGAATAAACCTAGACGACCTTAAAATGAATGATGTGATAAGTAAGATTTAAAAACAATTTCCCTAATAAAAATGTCACCCAGCCTAGAGAAATTAAAACCTAGGTCTAAGTAGCACAAGTGGTCAAAAAAAATAAAAAATAATTAAACATGTAACAAAAAGGTGGGTAAGAAATTCAAATTAATTTATTAAAATCAAATTATAATGGAGGATTAAAATTAAAAAAAAAAAAGGGAAATGGTTGTTTTATCTACATATGCTAATTTAATTTTTATTTAAAATGAAAAGAGGGTAAATGGTTGTTTTATCTATACTTGCTAAATTGATTTTTAGTTAAAAAGGGAAAAGAGGTAAACTTAAAAGAAATAGGAAACTTAAGGAAAAAGGGGAAACATAAAGAAAAAGTTGAATGTCTAACTTGGGAAGGAATCTTGCCTTGGGAACTTGCTATTTTTGAACTCAACAAGGAATTAAGTAAGGCGTAAGTCATTAAGATTTGTAAGGGAATATTGGGACACCAAGGATCATTTTTAGGAATGATTTTAGGTGGGTGAGGGAAATAGGAATATTTAATTAATTAATAAAATTGACTTTCTGGTGCAACTAGGGGATGGGTGACATGTGTACGGGGGAGATTTTTCCCAATTAAAATTTATGAAAAAGGAATTTAATGAGAATTTGGGAAACTAATTAGTTAAAAGCTCTATAAAAAGGATGGAGGAGGAGGATTATGGATCTTATCTTTTTGCATAACGTTACATTGTTGAATTTTCCCTTGACTGAACTTTCTCTTGTGGGAGTTGGGATACCCATCTCAGGTAATGAATGGTAGCTCGACCTTGCGAGGTGAGTTGGGTTCTAGCAATTGTTTGGTATTGTGTGCATGGCCCCTTTGCGGCTCAGGGGGGGAGAAGAGTACCCCTAGTGTTGGCTGGGAGGTACCCGTGAGGTCACATCGATCGACAAGCGAGAGCTGGACGGAACGTGCAATGGGACAACAACTTTGGAGCATTCGTGTTTGGCTAAGGTACACTTGTTAAAGTCATTACTTGCAATGAATTTAATTTACACATGTTGTTTTTTTGTGCTCGATTGAAGATTTCATTGCCATGAGCTTTCTTGCACCTGCTTTCCTACGGTATTTGTAATCCCCTTGCTTTTTTTTTCTGATTTCATTTCCCATGGCGAACCCAACATTTGATTGCATTGACTTCTCTGCTTTTGTTTTTATTGATTATTACGAAGGAAAAACTTGCATTTTTATCTTTCGTCCCTTATCCCTTTAGTTATTAGTCCATGCCTGAACATTCGGCCAGGAGCCGAATCGATAGTCGTCACTCAGGTGTTTAAATACCTATAGATTCAAATGCCCTGCTTTCCTGTGCATGGATAATAAGTGAAGGATAAATTTTTCTCAGTTATCTAACCCTTACTCATCTCTGGGTTTTTCTCTTATGATTAATCCCTGATCCTTGCACCTTCTTGTAAATGAGTATCTGCGCGTCTTGATTGATTAAAAATCTGATTTTCTCTGCAGTTTTAATTGCTTAAACTTTGGTAAATCTCTGAGTTTTGGATTGATAAAACTCTTTGTTTGTGATGATAACCTCTGAGTTTTGAAGGCCCAATCTCTGCATTTGTGTTGATTAACCTCAGGTCATCTAGGCTCCTTGCCAATTACACAACAATTTTCTACACAACTTTTACTTCATGATTTACCCAGTGCTTGATTGGAAAAACCTTTGCGTATTTGTTTATTTACTTCTCACAACGATTATCCTTATTACTCTCTGCAAATTTAATGATCACCTCTGTGCTTTGTGTAATTATTTCTCCCAGAGAATGGCTATTTTACCTCTACGATTTCATATATATTTATGACAGCGTTAACATTTATTGGTTCTGCGATTCCATGTATTTAAATGACAACAACGTCAACTATTTATCTATGAGATTCATATATATTTATGCTATCTTTATCATGTATTTACTCTGCGATTTACACATATATTGTCTGCGTTCTTTGGTAAATTATCTGCGTTTCTTTAAACGATATAATTTCAATATCATTGACTACGAGCTACATATCTTTTGACGGCAATTTAATATGTAGTAACAACGTTTTTTTTAATTGATATTGACTACGAATTTACCCATGATGATTGTGATTTTACATGCTAATGGCAGTGTGGTTAAATGGTGAAGGACTACAATACCATTATTAGATAAAATTATCAGATAGCAACAGTGTTAGGCAACAATATAACGTAGCGATATCAATTTTAGTTAGCGATTTTATACACTTAATTTATACATTGAATGGACCAAAATTAATATCTGTACATCGAAATTATGCTATATATTTATTGAAAGGACAACAGTTACATGCCTGTGTTTTTAAGTTTTTGATATTCCCAGCAGAGAATGATAATGATATATATGCGTTGTGCTTTTGAGTTTTTGATATTCCCAGCAGAGAATGATAACGATATATATGTGTTGTGTTTTAGTTTTTGATAATTCCCAATGTTCTCGTGCTAATTCCCAACGTTTCTGGATGTTTCCCAGCATTTTTGGTGATAATTTCCAGCATGATATGGTAGGCTTGTTCCTTTTTCAACGAATCTACATTGTTTGACATTGAATTTTTATGCTCTCTCTATATGCTCTAACCACAACGAATCTAGGCAACGATTTTGCTGGGTAGCGAGGCATTTATGTTAGCGTTTTAAATCCACCTTTAAAATGTATTTTACATAGAGATTGTTGGGCAGAGATCCAATTGTTGAGATTTTGAATTTCGCCTTTATCATTTTTACACAATATGTTAGTTATGGTTTTATTAATTTTTAGTAATGAATTTATATATGTTGGAACACAGTGAAATCTTTTATATGACAACGATTTTTGACAACATTATCATGTATTTATTAGACAACTATAGATAGTGATACTATTTAATAGACCCTAGGTGAATAATTAATAGACAACAATACTATTTAATAGCCAGTTAATTATGGTGGGACATTAATGCCATTGTTAGGCAACTACTTTATTAATATGTAGCATTTGGTTAGATAGTATTTTAGTTATATAGCATTGCTAGACAATGAATCATTGCTAAATGGCAATCTCAATTTTTAAAAGATATGGTCTCAATGATGGTAGTGATCCTTACTACTTTTAGATTGATTATTCATTACTCGTCTCACATCTTAGTCTTTTAACTTCTACCACCATAGAATAAATGCTGCTATGGTAATAGATTAATGCTTAATTGCTTGCTAATTGATTACTTGATTCATTGCAATGATAATAGATCACTCATCCACACTTAGACATAATGATTAACAGTCAATGGTTTATGGTTTATTGACAATTAGTCTAATAGCTTGCACAATATTAATGGTTGAGGGTTATTAAGTTTTTAGCTAAACAATTAATAGTTTAACAGTTGATTGGTTACTATGTGCCTTGTTCCTTAAGTCGAATTGTAAATGGTGGTTGGTCATAGTTGTTCACCACTCATGTTGCCTTGTAGGAACAACAACCCTTCGTTCAGTTGCACAATTTAAGTTTGAGTGATGTCACCTTGCATATTGTCAACTTGTTGCTTGGGTGCATGGGTATAGTCTTCTTGTATTCTGACATTTAGTTTCGTATCCTAGCGCGTTGGATTTTATTGGGTTATTGGTATAGATAGGTTGGGTTTCTCTATGGTTAGTGTCGCGCCTATCGCCTTGTGACGACATGATTCCCGATGAGGGGGATCATTGTGTGCCCTGATGGATAGATGTGAATGATAACCTGGCCGGAGTTGGTGCTACCAGATGTGGGCGTTTGTTCGTTGTAATTGATGTTGGTACTTGGTTCTGTAACACCTCATGCGTTTGGTTTTATGTGTCGTAGAGGTTTTATAGTTACTGGTCGTCAAGCTGTTGTGTCGGGTTTTTAATGTTTACTTTTAGTTTGTAGGTGTTGTCTTTCTTGTGTCAGGCTGGTAGTCATTGTTATCCATCTATTGATTATCACATGTTTCATCTAGTTACCTGATGTGTTAGTGTGTTGAGTCGTTGTTGACTATTACCTAATCTACGTGCGTTGTGTTCGTCGTCAAGTTGTGTTGTTCACTTGTTGTTATTGTTGCCAACCTGCTTAAAAAAAAAATTCACTTTCTTGTGTCACTTATAGTCGTAATGAATTGGGATGTTACATATGGTATCAGAGCGGGTTCAACCCCACAACTTTGGATCACCATGCTTTCCACTGCAGTAAATCCTTGAGTAATAACCTAGCGCTAAGTAAAAATTTAATGCGTCCATGCGGTGATATCAATGAGAGGACACCACAGAGGTTTGCAACGGGTCCCATGGAAGGAGGTGCGATGCCTCTAGAGGTGCTCGCACCCTCGGAGTCTAACCCCCAAGGGGAAGAACAAGTCCTTGGGCTGGATTTGATTGTTGTAAGGGAGGATGATGGTCTGACAAGGTCCTTCCAGAGATTTTTAGAGGCCTTGATTCACCATCTGTACTGAGATGAGTCCAGGATGCCTGTACCCCTTTGGGTCCACAACGCGCCCATCCAGTACCATTAGTATTCACCGCAAACTTGAGAAGGTCAAATTTCCCTAGTTCTTAGGTGCCCTGGATGGTGCAGCCATCGAGGCATGGTTGGAGAATATGGCGATGTGCTTTTCACTTCACGACTATACCTCCAACATGAAGGTCCACATGGTGGTCTTTCAATTGAAGGGGAGCGTTCTTCTATGGTGGAAGACGCTCCTGCCACATTTGAACGTGGTCTTCGAAGACATATCATGGGAACTGTTCGAGAAACGGTTCCAGGAGAGGTATCTTTTTTAGGAATTTTTTGAGCATCAGCTCAACAAGTTCAACGCCTTGCAACAGGGCTGTCGTACGGTGCCTGAGTACGAGGCCCGTTTCTGGAGCTTCTTTGTCTGCTCCGCTCCTATCGAGAAACTTAAGGTCAACAAATTCATTTTGGCCTTAATGTTAGGATTCAAGTTCTACTTTGGGTACCAGGAATACTGGATCGAAGAAAGTCTGCTGGAATGTGGGGAGCCACCTTACTAGCATAACTACCTAGTGGAGAGGACCAGAGCATCTGGATCAGCTGGACCCACTACCGTGGGATATTTGGGCAAGGCCCATCAGATTTATACAGTGGTGAATAATCGCCAAGCAGAGCATGAGTCGACTGTGCTCAAGACGTCAGGTACCGTCACTAACCAGACCCTTAGTATTTTGATAGATCCCAGTGCTACTAAGAGTTTCATTTTTGGGGAAGCACTAAAAAGAATTAAGGTAAAGGAAGTCGAAGAACATGAGTTTAGCTTGTATAAATGGCTTCAGGAGCCAAACATAAGGTTGGAGGGAAGGTTATGGGCTATAGCCTTAACCTAAGAGAGTTTGTCACTAGGGCCAACCTGTACGTCACGATCTTAGGATCTTATGACGTCATGGTCGGTATGGACTGGTTGGAATCGCATGAGGTGATAATCAACTGTAAGATGAAAAAATTGAGCTTGGTCGATGATGAGAGGCAGAGATGTGTGATTGTAGGTCTGAACCATGGATTTTTCCTGAGGTTCCTCTCTTCCTTGCAACTACGGAAGAGAGTAGTGGAAGGTCTAGAACACCTTCTGTTGCTGAGAGAGTTTACAGACATCTTCCCTAAGGAGTTACCTAGGATGTCATTGGAGAGGGAGTAGGAATTTACCATCGACCTAAAACCGGGAACGAAACCGATAGCACGAACGCGTTATCAAATGTCGAACCCAAAGTTATAGGAGTGAAAATTCAACTGAAGGAGTTGCTCGACCTAGGACTTATGCATCCAAGTGTGTCACTGTGGGGTGCGCCTATTAAGGATGGGTAATGGAGACTCTGCATTGACTACCGTCAATTGAACAAAGAAATGATCAAGAATCAATATATGTTGCCAAGGATTGATGATCTGTTGATCAGATGAAGGGTGTGGCGGTGTTTTTGAAAATTGACTTGAGATCAGGGTATCACTAGTTACAGATCAAGGAGAATGATGTCCCTAAGACCACCTTTAAGATGAGGTTTGGAAATTACGAGTTTATTGTTTTACCTTTTGGACTGACAAACAACCCTAGGGTATTTATGAGTTTGATGAATGGGGTGTTCTGCTACTACTTGGACTAGTTCGTCCAAGTATTCATTGACAACATTTTGATTTACTCTCGGACAATGGAAGAGCATGAAGAAAACTTCCGCTTGGTACTACAGTGTTTGTGAGAGAACAAATTGTATGGGAAATTGTCTAAATTATCGTTTTATCAATCGAATATTCACAACTTAGGGCATGTCATCTCCGACGAAGGTATCGTCATGCATCCAACAAAGGTCGAGGCTATTATGGAATGGCTTGTGCCGAAGAATGTCCCGGAAGTGCATAGATTCATGGGTTTAGCGGGATACTATCGAAGGTTCGTCGGGGGATTCTCAAAGATAACAAATCTGATTATGGAATTGTAGAAGAAGAACAAGAAGTTTGTTTGGACTGAGAAATGCACGGAGGCATTTCAGAGGCTCAATAAGTTGTTGACAATGGCACCGATACTAAAGGTCCCTGACATGGACACAAACTTCTTGGTATGCACTGACGCATCCAAGGAAGGCTTAGGTGGAGTCTGCATGCAAGACGGTCGAGTGATTGCTTACATCTCAAGAAATTCGAGAAGGCATGAGGAGAACTATGCGACACACGATTTGGAGTTGTTATCCATTTTTATGCCTTGAGATTTTGGAGACACTAACTTATTAGATGAAATTTGAACTAAGAATGGACCATGTGGACTATAAAATGTCTTTACACAAAGTGACTTGAACGTGCGACCACGACGTTGGTCATAATTTCTTAGCGAGTGCGATTTTGAGATTACTTACATAAAAGGGACAATGAACAGAGTGGCGGATGCATTGAGTCGAATACCACGCATCTTTTCGGTGATGCCTCTTCTGATGAATCTACGTGAAAAGATTCTAACTTTACAATGCAACGATGACTGGTATAAAGAGGTCAAGTATTTTATCGGACAAAGCACAATAATGGTACAAATTTGAAGGATTTAATATGGACAACGACAGATTTTTGAGATTTTAAAGTTGAATTTACATATCGCCCAACGACGAGTTGAGTAGTTTGATCCTAAACAAGGCTCACAGAGCAGTGTACATGACTCACTCGAGAGTCACGAAGATGATGGTAGACCTTAAACCCTTATTATTCTGGAAAGGAATGAAGGAAAACATAGTCAACTATGTGGCAAGATGTCTAGAATGTCAGCAGGTGAAGGCTGAAAATAGACATCCAACATGATTACTACAACCACATGATATTATGAAATCGAAATGGAAGGTCATCTCGATGGATTTCATTGTTGGATTTCCACTGATGACAAGGAGACATGACTCAATTTTTGTGGTAGTCGACACTCTGATGAAGAGTGCTCATTTATTTCTTGTACGTACGACGTGTCAGGCACCTGACATAGCTAGATTTTCATCAGTGAAATTGTGAGAATGCATGGCATGCCTAAGAGGATTATATCTAATCGAGGATCGATGTTTACTGGATGATTTTGGACTAGTTTCCAAGAGGCCTTGGGAATCCAACTTAACTTTAGTACTACGTATCACCCAGATACAGACGGGAAGGCCGAACAATCAAAACAAATCTTAGAGGACTTGTTGCACATCTACGTGATGGACCAACATAAGCATTGGGATGAATTATTGCCACTAGTAGAATTCGCATATAACAACAGTTATCAAAGAACCATTAAGATGGCGACTTTCGAGTTTCTTTACAGGTGACCATTTCAGATGCCTTGAGTTGGGATCGTCTTGAGCATAAGGTCCTGGTTGGACCGGAAGCGATCCAAGAAATGGAATATCAAACACAGACTATAAGACAAAGGATTAAGGAAGCGTAGGATTGAAAGAAGAGTTATGCCGATGTGCATCGTGTTGATCGTATTTACGATGTTGGCGATCGAGTATTCTTGCGGGTGAAACCACATAAGAGTTCGATAAAGTTTGCAAAGGGTGATAAAATATCCCCTAGGTTCATGGGATCCTACAAGATTGTGGAAAACAGAGGGCCATGACCTATTGACTAGCCTTGCCTGATCCTTGAGTCATATGCATGATGTCTTTCACATCTCTGTTTGATACATTATGTTAGTGATGCTACACATGTTTTGACTTGAGTACCTTGCAGGTATCGGATGAGGGTGCGCTCACGGATGAGCCAATCTGTATCCTAGACCATCACATTCGACAACTACGACATCGAACAGTAGATCGGGTCAAGGTCCAGTGGGACAACTATAGTCCGCACTCGATGACCTAGGAGGACACATATGATATGCGCCAACAGTTTCCATTTTTTTTGATAGATAGACTTATGACACTGTGATACACTTTATTTCAACACTTATATACTGTGAAACTTCGGGACAGAGTTTAAAACAAGAGGGGGTGTATGTAACATCCCGCTCTTGCGTGCACTGAGTGAACTTATTCTTTGAGGACACTTTCTTGCAACTGATCGGGATTATTATACTATTGGTCATTTGATTATGATTATGAGGCATTATGGATATGATGATATGTTATTTTGTTGTATTGACATAGATAGGTGCTATTGATTGGGTTCTCCTGAGTGTGTAGGACTTTGGACCTTGAGGATGCAGAGGCATCGATGAAATCCATTGGACTCTGGATCGAGTCAGGGAGTGGACTATTGGATTGAATATTGTTGATGTGACATATGTACATATGATTAGATGTTATGATGATTGTGTATTATTGCTGACATGATTCGTTGATGGATGCATGCCGATGATAGCTTGCTGACCAGACTCACATGTGGAGTAGAGGGGTCACACATGGAAACCAAAGGCTTTGAGGGAGAGGTGTGGGAGCAGCCCTGCCACAACCTAATAGCACTCCTATCGTGGCTCAAACTGTAGGTTAACAATTACCTATTTCGAGAAGACCCACGATGCTGTGAGGGAAGACTGTGACAGTCGCTCATGATGATTCTAAGAGGCACGCAATAAGGCAGGGGCCTTATTCCTTAGAGGCCCTTAGTCTCCCACAAGATCACCTGGAGGAGTATTGACTCCAAGGGTTTTTTACGTCTACCAAAGTCAGTCAAGAGGCGAGTGGCACCCTTGGAGCATGTAGTGTGTCCTGAAGGGCATGTCATGCAAGGAAAACAGAAAGAGGTGAGTGGCACCCTTGGAGAATGTAGTGTGTCCTGAAGGGCACGTCACGCAATGAAAACAGAAAGGGGCGAGTAGCACCCTTGGAGCACCTAGTGCGTCCAGAAGGGCATGTCGTGATTTTAACTGGTAAGTGAATAAACCTAGACAACCTTAAAATCAATGTTGTGATAAGTAAGATTTAAAAACAATTTCCCTAATAAAAATGTCGCCCAACCTAGAGAAATTAAAACCTAGGTATAAGTAGCACATGTGGTAAAATAATAATAATAATAATTAAACATGTAACAAGCAGGGGGGTAAGAAATTCAAATTAATTTATTAAAATCAAATTATAATGGAGGATTAAAATTAAAAAAAAGGGAAATGGTTGTTTTATCTACATATGCTAATTTAATTTTTAGTTAAAAGGAAAACAAGGTAAATGGTTGTTTTATCTACACTTGCTAAATTGATTTTTAGTTAAAAAGGAAAAAGAGGGAAACTTAAAAGAAATAAGAAACTTACGAAAAAAGGGGAAACATAAAGAAAAAGATAAATGTCTAACTTAGTAAGGAATCTTGCCTTGGGAACTTGCTATTTTTTAACTCAACAAGGAATTAAGTAAGGTGTAAGTCATTAATATTTGTAAGGGAATATTGGGACACCAAGCAACATTTTTAGGAATGCTTTTAGGTGGGTGAGGAAAATAGGAATATTTAATTAATTAATAAAATTGATTTTTTGGTGCAACTAGGGGATGGGTGACATGTGTACGGGGGAGGTTTTTCCTAATTAAAATTTATGAAAAGGGAATTTAATGAGAATTTGGGAAACTAATTACTTAAAAACTCTATAAAAAGGATGGAGGAGGAGGACTATGGATCTCATCTTTTTGCGTAACGTTACGCTACTGAATTTTTCCTTGACTGAACTTTCTCTTGTGGGAGTTGGGATACCCAGCTCAGGTAACCAGTGGTAGCTTGACCTTGCGAGGCGAGCTGGGTGATATCAGTTTTCTGGTATTGTGTGTGTGGCCCCTTTGTGGCTTAGGGGGCTCAAGGGGAATAAGAGTACCCATAGTGTTGGCTGGGAGGTACTGGTGAGGTCACATTGGCCGGCAAGTGGGAGCTGGATGGAGCATGCAACAGGACAACAACTTTAGAGCATTCATGTTTGGCTAAGGTACGCCTGTTAAAGTCGTTACTTGCAATGAATTTAATTTACACATGTTATTTTTATGTTCTCAGTTGAACATTTCATTTCCATGAGCTTTCTTGCACCTGCTTTCCTACGGTATTTGTAATCCCCTTGCTCATTGTTTTCTAATTTGATTTCCCATGGTGAACCCAGCCTTTGATTGCATTTAATTATCTGCTTTTGATTTTATTGATTATTTCGAAGGAAAAACTTGGGTTTTTATCTTTCGTTCCTTATCCCTTTAGTTTTTATCTTTCGTCCCTTATCCCTTATCCATGCCTGAGCAGTCGGCGAGGAGCCGAATCGACGGTCATCACTCCGGTGTTTAAAGACCTATAGATTCAAATGCCTTACTTTCCTGTGCATGGATAATAAGTGAAGGATAAATTTCACCCAGTTATCTAACCCTCACTCATCTCTGCATTTTTCTCTTATGATTAATCCTTGATCCTTGCCCCTTCTTGTAAATGAGTATCTTTGCATCTTGATTGATTAAAAATCCAATTTTCTCTACGTTTATAATTGCTTAAACTTTGGTAAATCTTCGAGTTTTGGATTGATAAAACTCAGTGTTTGTGATGATAACCTATAAGTTTTGAAGGTCCAATATCTGCATTTGTGTTGATTAACCTCAGATCATCTAGGCTCCTTGCCAACTACACAAGTTTTACTTCACAATTTACCCAGTGCTTGATTGGAAAAACCTCTGTGTATTTGTTTATTTACTTCTCCCAACGATTAGCCTTATTACTCTCTGCATGTTTAATGATCACCTCTGTGTTTTGTGTAATTATTTCTCCTAAGGAATGGTGATTTTACCTCTGCAATTTCATATATATTAATGACAGGGTTAACATTTATTGGCTCTGCGATTCCATGTATTTAAATGAAAACAACATCAGCTATTTATCTATGAGATTCATATATATTTATGTCATCTTTATCATGTATTTACTCTGCGATTTACACATATATTGTTTGCGTTCTTTGGTAACTTATCTGCTTTTCTTTAAATGATATAACTGCAATATCATTGACTACGAGCTACATATCTTTTGACTGCAATTTAATATTTAGTAACAATGTTTTTTTTAATTGATATTGATTGCGAATTTACCCATGATGACTGCGATTTTACATGCTAATGGCAGTGTGGTTAAATGGTGAAGGAATACAATACCATTATTAGATAAAATTATCAGATAGCGACATCTTTATTAGAGGTGTTAGGAAGCAATATCATTATTAAATAGTGCAGCGATATCAATTTTAGTTAGTGATTTTATACACTTAATTTATACATTGAATGGACCGAAATTGATATCTGTACAATGAAATTATACTATATATTTATTGAAAGGACAACAATTACATGTTTGTGTTTTTAAGTTTTTGATATTCCCAGCACATAATGATAACGATATACATGCGTTGTGTTTTTAAGTTTTTGATATTCCCAACAGAGAATGATAACGATATATATGCGTTGCGTTTTAGTTTTTGATAATTCCCAGTGTTCTCGTGCTAAATCCCAACGTTTCTGGATGTTTCCCAGCGTTTTTGGTGATAATTTCCAGCATGATATGGTAGACCCATTCCTTTTTCAACGAATCTACATTGTTTGATATTGAATTTTTATGCTCTGTCTATATGCTCTAACCACAACAAATCTAGGCAACGATTTTGTTGGGCAACAAGCCATTTATCTTAGCATTTTAAATCCACCTTTAAAATGTATTTTACACACGGATTTCTTGGCAGAGATCCAACTATTGAGAGTTTCAATTTCACCTTTATCGTTTTTACACGGCATGTTAGTTATGGTTTTATTGATTTTTAGTAATGAATTTATATATGTTGGAACATAGTGAAATCTTTTATATGACAACGATTTTTGACAACATTATCATGTATTTATTAGACAACTATAGACAGTGATACTATTTAATAGAACCCAGGAGAATACTTAATAGACAACGATACTATTTAATAGGTAGCTAATTATGGTGGGACAGTAATGCCATTGTTAGGTAGCTACTTTATTAATATGTAGCTTTTGGTTAGATAGTATTTTAGTTAGATAACATTGCTAGACAATGAATCATTGCTAAATCACGTTCTCTTTTTTAAAAGATATGGTCTCAATGATGGTAGTTATCCTTACTACTTTTAGATTGATTATTCATTAGCTATCTCACATCTTAGTCTTTTAACTTCTGCCACCATAGAATAAATGTTTCTATGGTAATATATTATTGCTTAATTTCTTGCTAATAGATTACTTGATTCATTGCAATGATAATAGATCACTCATTCACACTTAGACATAATGATTAACAGTCAATAGTTTATGGTTTATTGGAAATTAGTCTAATATGTTGTGCAAGATTAATGGTTGAGGGTTATTAAGTTTTTAGCTAAACAATTAATAGTTTAACAGTTTATTTTTTACTATGCGCCTTGTGCCTTTAGTCGAATTGTAAATGGTGGTTGGTCATAGTTGTTCACCACCCACGTTGCCTTGTAGGAACAATAATCCTTCTGTCAGTTGCGCAATTTAAGTTTGAGTGATGTCACCTTGCGTCTTATCGAATTTTTGCTTGGGTGCATGGGTACAGTCTTCTTGTATTATGATAGTTAGTTTGGTATCCTAGCGTGTTGGATTTTCTTGGGTTATTGGTATAGATAGCTTGTGTTGTGCTATGGTTATTGTTGCGCCTATCGCCTTGTTATGACATGATTTCTGATGAGGGGATCATTGCGTTCCCTGATGGATAGATGTGAATGATAACTTGGCCGGAGTCGGTGCTACCGAATGTGGGCGTTTGTTCGTTGTAATTGATTTTGGTACTTAGTTCTGTAACACCTCATGTGTTTGGTTTTGCGCACCGTAGACGTTTTCTAGTTACTTGTCGTCAAGTCGTTGTGTTGGGTTGTTGATATTGTCTTTTATTTTGTAGGCATTGTCTTGCTTGTGTCAGGCCGGTAGTCGTTGTTATCCATCTATTGATTATCACATGTTTCATCCAGTTGCATGATGTGTTAGTGTGATGAGTCATTGTTGTCTGTTGCCTGATCTACGTGCGTTGTGTTCGTCATCAACTTGTGTTGTTCATTTGTTGTCATTGTTGTCGTCCTGCTCCAAAAAAAAAAATTTCTCTTGCTTGCATCACTTATAGTCGTAACGAATTGGGACATTACATTTCCCACAGTCTTATTTCGCAAGCATGACCCAAAGGACCTAGTACCTTAGCATGTGTCATAGGTGTCTTCTTGTTGGTTGTATGCCCATGATAAGTTTGAAGATTAAATATTTACGGAAGGTGACCAGGGCTGGGAGGATGTTCTCTAGAGAAAATCTAACCCCAATATGACAATATTTAAGGCCATGAAAATGGATAAGCATGTTGAAATGATAGAAAAGACAACTCAAGAAGTCCTAATGGTTAGGGAAGAGAACATAGTAGTAAAAGACACAAAGGCATAAAGGAGAGGGATGTTTTTATTAGAAGAAGCCCAAAGAGTCAACCAAAGGTTAGAAAACAATCCCCAACTATTAGAAGCCATAAGGGTCACCCCGACCGACACAATCAATCTTGGAGAGGAGCTAAATGGCTCAGAGTCAACCCCACTGGAGGAGACCTCTCATCTAGAAAACCCAGGCATTATGTGACAAAAGGAAAGATCATCAATCACTGCTACAATGCAGTTGGGGGAGACAAGAACATCAAGTGGGACAAATGTGCCCGACGTCCTCATAGACCTAATTACCATATACAACGATAAGGAAATCATAGGGGTTTCCCTCATAACCCCAGTACCAATCACGGAGGAGGGAGAACCCAGAGAAATATCTTCCCTAACTCCTAAAGCTCTGACTTCAATTCCTCAAGAAGGAGACGATCAGGATGGAAGCATGTTGGATGCTAAGTTTCTCGAACAATCAATAATTCAGCATAATATGGACAGTTCCAAGGAGGATTTGGGCTCTGGTGAACAGGAAGAAGAAACGCAACAATCATAAATCGACACCTCAATAGTTGATCCTCCAGTAAATGATGATCCTTTTCCCCTCTCCCCATATAAATACGAAACTCCACCAGCCGATGAACCTCGACAGGAGCCCGAGTCACCAGGACATACAAAAGTCCCCCCTGCTAAAGAACTACAAGATCCAGTCATAGAAAACATATATACGACAGGAAGATTAGGAAACACTTTGACCTGGGGAGACTAACATATTCCTTAGCCAGTGGACGAGGTCACCAATGTACAAGCGATCGCTTATGACTGAAAGAGGAAAGCGGTGATGAGAAGGAAAAACAAGAAAAGGAGGCTCACACTTGATAGCACACTCCTTATTACCACCGAAGAAACACTTCTCAACACAGAAAATGCTAATACAACTGAGCTGATCGGGGTGGGGATGGATATAACTGATGTAATGTTGGGCAAAGAAAAAAGGGATGAAGAGGAATTAACAGCTGAAAAGAAGGAGTTGGATCATCTACGTCATCTAGATAAGTATTATTAGGATTCGATGTAGGCAATAGTATTCTTGAGGAGTGAGTTCAGAGACACATATGCACAGTTCAAAGACAAACGAAATATCTTCACCACATGCATAGCCGATTTTTAAGAGGACACTCTCATGTGGTTGGAAACTTGTAAGGACGTCCAGAGATGGTATGAAAAGGAACATCAGGCATTAGAGAAGATTGACTATATTAGCGCGGTACAGAAAGGCCGAGACTCAAAAGAGCACGACATCCAAGTACTAATGGATAGAAACATCACCTAAATCATGAAGGAAGTTGAATATTGGGTGAGCATGGTCTAGGAACCTTAACAAAAGATAAAGGAAAGGTGGAGAGAATGTGAGAAAATATGGGAGAATATCAGTTGGGAGATGGAAAACATTGGCCTACCAGAATTCGTCTGACCATAAAATTTCCCCGATTTTGCATGACATAGTCCAACGGCATGTAGAGCAAGACTTAGCATGGTAGGTAGAGATATCACAGATTTAAATTATGACTCCAGGTCAAGTAAAGAAGTTTGTGGAGCACCCAATCAAATCCCTCGTAGTTCTCCAGTGCCTAAGTGTCAAGCTCATCAAGTATAGAGAACGAGCAGTGGAGATAAGGGAAGTCTTTTTCGCATCGATGGATCAACATAGTTTTTGCCATGAAAACACATGTGAAGACCTTTTCTTCAAATGGGTGGAGTATGAGATAAATCATCCACTGCAGTAAAAAATTGGATGATCTCAAGAGAACGAGGAGATAAAGTCTTCCACGTGTCAATTTTGTTTTAATTAACACAACTTTTAGCAGTTATTTTTAGCTTAGTGATCCTTTATAAATAGGGAGATCGATCTTGTGCAAAGGGTTGATGGTTTTGGGAAAGACCCTCTTTTTCGAGAATTGTAAAAGAATTATTTCTATGCAACTTTAATTAATAAGTTTTGTTTAGAACCAAAGACAATATTTTCCATCTAAAGCGTCAACTTGATTGGATTGAGAAGGGATTGTTTATGTCTTCGATTTTGATTATGATGTTGTATTGAGTAAGAGTCGGTGTATCTATTGTTAAGTTATCTTTCAATATTATAATAGTTCTTTTGTTCTAGATGATGGAAATAAATTGATGTGTTGATATGTGATTGATAGTAGAGATAAGAGAACTAATTTTCTTACACTCATCTTTGTTACGTATTTGTTTTCCTTTATACAATTGTTATCTCAGTAAATGATGAATGTTCACAAGTAAAAGTATTATTGCTAATCTTGAAATAGGTTTGATTATCGTTGTCTTCATGTTGAGGTATAAGGGTTATCCTAAGCTCAACATTCTTCAGTCTTTAGTAATTTCACTTTATCAGTTGTCTTATGCCATCATCTTTATTTTACCTAGATTATTCAAGAATACAAAAAACACAAAAAGAGAATCGCTTGACCTGAAGGAGAAAATTTTCACAGAAAGATACACCTTTCAATTACCTATAAATCCCATCGATAAATTGGTTGGATCAAATATTTGGATAACCATTCCACTTATCAAATGCTTACGAGTCTAATTGGGCCTCTTAAGCGGGTTTGGTTCCTACTGTTGATTTAAAGGGATTTCTGACCCCTCAATAGCACCATATCACGATTGTAGTGATACTGGATCTCTATGTGATTTGAATTATCATGGAACATTGGGTTCTCATCATCTTTATGCAACTTTGGTTATCAGATAGAATCACGGTGGATTCCATGTCCAAATCCAATAGACATGTCAACAACTTATGAAGCCATATGGCTTCACAACTAGCGGAACATGCTACAATATATTCCACTTCTACCATGCTGGGAGAAATATTGGATTGCTTCCTCATTTTCCATGAAGTCATGGCTGACCCCAAACTAAAACAACATCCTGAAGTGCTCTTTTTATTTGAAGCACTTCCAACCCAATCTGAATGAATATAACCATACAGTCTAAATTCATGATCTCCAGTATAAAAAATACCATAATCCAATGTACACTTAAGGTATCTCATCACATGCTTTGAAACTACAAGGTGAACATGTCTGGATTCCACCAGATACTGACTCAAGGTGTTCACAACAAAGCATATATCTGGCCCAGTATTCGTCAGATACATCAACGATCCAACAATCTGTCAGTATAGAGTAGCATCAACCAACTATGATGAAGTATCAACCAAGAGCTTCAAATTTGTTTCCATGGGTGTGTTCATGGCTTTACATTCCAACATGTCAAATCTCTTCATTATTTCAACTGCATACTTCCCTTGGTTAAGGAAGATCTTCTCTGGGTTCTGCCAAACTTGAAGACCTAAGAAATAATGCATTGGGCCTAGGTATTTCATCTCAAACTCCATAGCAAGCTTCTTCTTGCAATATGTGATGATATTTTCTTCTCCGTTCAAGAATAAAGCATCCACATATAGTGGCAATATGATTGGCTCATCATTCATAACCTTGAAGTAAAGGTTAAAATCATCTTTACTCTTGGTAAATCCCAAGCTTGTCAGGAAACTATAAATTCTTCCATACCAAGCTATAGGATCTTGCTTTAAACTGTACAGAGCTTTCTTAAATCTGTAGACATGTCACATGAGTCTTTCTATCATCAACTTCAAACCCTCGTGGTTGTTATATATGCACTTCTTCTTCAATAACACAATTTAAGAAGGTTGTTTTCACATCCATATGGTGTAACTTCCACTTCATTTTGGATGCAAGAGCTATGATGGTTCTGATAGAAGTTTATCTGGATACAGGAGAAAATGTCTCTTCATAATCAATACCTTCCTTTTGAGAAGAACCACGAGCCACAAATATTGCCTTATGTTTTTCAATACTTCCGTCTGTTGCATGTTTTATCTTGTATATCCACTTGGAAGATACCACGTCTTTTTTCTTTGGTCTAGGAACTACTTCCGATACATCATTATTTATAATGGACTGGTATTCTTCTGTCATGGAATCCACCCATTATTTCTTCTGAATGACTTCTTCAAATCAAGTAGGATCCTTTTCTATGAGATCACACATCAAGGCCATATAGTTGGAGAATGGATTAGGTTTCTTTCTTTGTCTCATGGTTCCTTCTGGGGCACCATACTTCTCTGCATCTTGAATAATTTATCTTTCCCAAGATAGCTTTCTCTTGTGAGAGATCATCATACGGGGAGGTTCTTGAGATTCTATCATATCATGATCTTCTAGAATCTGATCATCAGAGGGAACTGTAACTTCCTTCACAGGTTCTGTAACTCTAGGATCTACATGTTCTTCTTCATATACTTCTTCAAGATGGAATTTCCTTGATTTCTTGAGTGTTGTATCTTCATCAAAGGTTACATATCTGTTGATCTCAATATGATGGTAACCTGGTATGTAAATTTTGAAGGCTTTAGAGACCTCACAGTATCCAACAAATATTCTCCTCTTTCCCGAGGGATACGACTTAGTTCTCTTTTATTTTGGAATGTGTACAAATACTGGACACCCAAATATTTTGAGATGGCTTACTTCTGGCTTCTTTCTGGTGAACATCCCTTTCATACACCTTCATGATAAACCTTAAATTATGGTAAACCTATAAATACCTTGCTTACATATGGTAAGGCTTTGTAGTTGATGTGAGCTAGTCTTTTATGCCAAAGTTCACAAGGACTTTTAGTAGAGAAATTTAAGGCTAAATCTGAGTGACCTTTTAACTTGTAGAAACTCCCTTCTTCTATTCCAATAACAATTGCATCTTCTATAGTTTTTACTTTAGGCCACATAAGAACTTCACCATCTATGAATTAAACCTTGAAACCTTTCTTATACAGGGTTGAGATAGAAAGTAAGTTCTTTGTCAAACCTGGTACATAGAGTACATCATTCTCATCGGGGTTCCTGAATCAAGTTTGTAGGTGGATTATCCCATTCCTTTGATAGGGTACTTATAATCATCTCCAAGTGAAACTTTCTGGGGGAATTCTTTTTTTGTAAGTCTAGAAATAATATATTTTTGACCTGTCATGTGTTGAGATGCACCACTATCTATGAGCCAAGTATCCTCTCCAGGTGTCACAGATCCTGAGAGGGTTGAAAAAAAAACATAATATTCAATCTCCTCTTTAGTCAACTTCTTGGATGGATCATAATCTTCAGTTGCATGGGCATGATATCTTTTTTTATTTCTCTTCTTGTATTCTTCCCTTCTGGCAGGACAATTATTAGCAATGTGTCCCATCTTATCACAATGATAACATTGATAAGAGGAGAAATATTTTCCCTTTCTTTGACCCTTATGATATTTATGGAATCTCTTTGGAGGGTCAGATTCTTTATGAAAATTGGTCTCCTTTCGAAAATGAGACCTTTTGTTTCCTCCTTTAGCATGAGAAGCTAGGTCTTGATCTTCATCCCTTAATAGTATGACTTCTTGGTTGTCCACTCTTCTTCTTCTTGAACACATTTTTCACATAGACTGTCAAATTGGTGTTTCTCTTTTCTTTCATAGATAGTTTGGATGAAGGCATACAAAGGTCTTGTGAGACCATTAGGAGTTGTAATTATGAGTTCATCTTCATCTAATTTGTCTCGAATTGCTTCTAATTGTTCCTTGAATTGAGAAACCCTAGAGAAATAGTCTTGAATTGTTTCTCCTTTCTGCATCTTTGTATTCTTGAGTTGGGTTCTTAGATTCATCTTCGGGTTGATGTTATTTACTTCATACATTCTAGTTAGGGAATCAAACATATATTTTGGAGTATTATTAGAAGACACTTAATGGATCAAGTGGTCTTTAATCGAATATGCAATTATTCTTTTGTCCCTAATCATAGCCTTCTTGTAATTCTCTTTCGATGCTTCTTCTTCGGGTTCCAATACATTTTGTTTTATGAATTTTGCAAGGTAATTATCTTCAAGAATGAGTCTGATTCTATACTTCTAGGAATGAAAATTTTCCACACCTTCTAACTTGTCAAAAATCTTGGTTCTTGTAGACATATTGACCTAGAGCTAGGAAAATGACCAGAAAATGAAAGTGCTCAGAAAATGAATTTGAACTTACCAGGAGATGCGCTGGGTTGAGGCAGTTGAGGTGAGTTGGATAGAGCTGATTGATTCAAAAAATTCCAAGTTTTATGCCTTGAAACTTGACCTGCACACTTTTGGATTGGTACTTCTGGTACTGGTTCTAGTTTCCTGGTTTTCTAGTTTTCTGGTACCAGTCAAAAATAAGGTTTGACTTTCTGGATAATCTGGCCACCGAAAAGGTGCGCTCAAGCTGCCAAAGGATGCAATAGGGTAGGGTGCACTTCCCTAGATAGTTTTTGGTCAAAAAATCCTCTTCAGTAAAAATCCCTAATTTCCTTGTATGACAACAATGATGCTTTTAGATACCCAGTGAAAGGTGATCTATTCAGTCAAGATTTGATACCATGTTAAGATTTGTGTTGTTATCAGATTATTTAATTTTCTCAATGCATTTCCAAAGAAACCTCATAAAGAGGATCACTGAAAGAAACAAAATCACAAGGTACACAACATTTCATCCTGGGAAACCCTCATGGGGGATGTTATCACTGAAATTTCGTCCGCACGTGGCGACAAGAACTCAGCATCATCAAAACAACAATGAAGTCATTCATGGCCCTGAATTAATCTTACAACATTCAAAAAGGTCAAAAACTATACAAAGTAGTGAAAAATTGAAGAGCACTTTACAGAAGTTGGGCACGCGTGCACATGCGCGGAACATAAACTTACCATGCGTGCATATGCGCATGATGCGCGGATGTTAGCGCAAAAATCCGCGCACCTGCTAAACGACGCATTTATTGAAGTGGTCGGCCTCCCAACCACTTATGGATCAGCTCCCAAGCCGATTTGACCCTCAAATCTGAGTTGAATCTGCATGGTAGGCTGGTCAAAGACCTAATAATGCCCTAAATAGTCTCTCTTCACACTACAAAGGAGTTACACAATAACCCAATGCTATGCTATAAAAATCCATGAACACACCTCATTTTCTCAAGGAATTTCATGTAATGTTATGCTGCCTATATTGTTTTAAGGACTCACTCCTTGACAAGAGCACATTGGCACCATTTCATTGAGAAATCCACCTCTCCATTGAGTGGGTTTGCAAAGGAGTTCTTTCACCACCATTTTCATTTTTCTTGTTGTAAGGAGAGCAAGCTTGTGAGGGTCCAAGAGCCTTCCCTTGGAGGAAGAAGGGACTCATAGTCCCCTTTCTTCTTGGTGCTTTGATTTCATCAATAGATCATCCTAAAAACATTGGTGATATTGGTCTTTTTGTTCTTGTTATTTCCATGCTCCTATGCTTAGTATTTTAGTTTGTATTATTTTAATTCTTGCTTATAGTTTTGTTTTTCTTTTTCTAACCCTTTCCTCTACAGCTGTCCTGCCCAGCAAGACCCAACTAGGCATGCAAGCACCTCTTATTTGCTCACCAAGGTGACGAAAAGGGTGCAAACAGATTGGCGACCATACTGGGGAAAAGGTATCAATTCCTACCTCATTTGGGTTTATTTTGCTCTTCTTTTAGTTTGATTAACTTGCAGGTGCATAAACCGGCCTAGGCCGACCTGTCAACCATCCAATTCAAGGGAGAATTGAGAGAAATCCATCCGGATTTTCTTTCTCGTCCGTTTTTCACAGGTGCGTGGGTATTTTACCCCACAGACGTGCATCGTGCGCGCATGCGCTTTACTAACATCCATTCTCTACGTGCATGCGCTTTCGGACCTATCTCTGTTCGCGTGCCTGCGCTCTGTGCGCCTTTGTCTGCACTAGGGACCGCGCATTTAAGCAAAATTTCACATTGTAAGTTGTTGGGATGTGGGGAAGGCCATTTGCCTTCTTAAAAATGATGTTAAGCATGCTCTAAATACTGCACCACACTTAGTCCCCTCATCATATAAAAGGGTTAGTCAAACACACATAGGCACTTAGGAGGATAAAAATCAATTTCCCTTCTTTGCTTTTTGCCACATGGATGGCTTGTTTTGACTTACAAGATAAGGTGGTAATCATTTTTAATCACATCTAAGCTTACATTGGGACTAGAAGTTGAATTACCAATCGCTTAGTATGCTCTTCTCTCACGCCTTCAAGTGACCTTGAGAATCAGAAAAAGATTGAGAAAACAATTTCATCTCCCTTAAAAGTTTAAAACCTTTAGAAGAGGACAACGACCCTTCTTGGGACCCCTCTTAGTTTTCCTTTTCAAACATATCTTAAATTTGTAACGGGCCCATACATGCCCACATATCACAAAGATAGGATAGTGTTTGAATTTCTGCTTTCTTAGATCAAAACACTAGGGAAGTTTAAAGGTTTGTAACGGGCCCATACATGCCCATATGTTCAATATAGGATAGTTTCAAGCTTTCTTAGATTACATCACCATAGGGAGTTAAAGGATAGTAACAGACCCACATGTCCACATGCTAGCTTTCTAGGGCTTTTGAATTACGCAAGGTTGTACCAAAGACACTTAGTTAATTAGGTAATCAAACTCTTGTAAGGACCAAGCGAAGTCCACATGCAGCAAGGTGGCATCTAATTCACTAAAATTGGCACACTTTCACTCACACACAAAAGTCACTTATCACTCACATAGCTTCTTCTTGAAACGTGGAGGTCAAAGTAAGTTTCCTCCAAAGGGATTCCGAAAATACCCCATCTTTTCTTGACGAGACTATCCACTCCCATTGTTAACTCAATGAGGTTGGTTTGCACCCCCAGCCTCCCAAAACAACTACATCTAAAATCTTTCTAAAAACTCATTAAGTTTTCCTCCACAGGAGGTGCCAAAAGAAACTTTTTATTCTAGGTAGGATTTCGGGGATAGGCATCCAAATAACTCCCCGTTATCTGGTTCTCACATTGTCAAACATAGAGGTTGTCAAATAGGGAACTGAAAATCATCCAAGTCAAGTGTTCCAATCACCATAAGGCAGGGAGATACCCGTGAAGGGTTGAAGGCCGAGGTCCGGTTGTTCTGTGCGCCCCCCTTTGAGGCACCCACCTCTTGGACGGGATCCAGCCCGTGACCCATTTCTTAGGCCGAAAATCTAAATGTCGCACTTTGACCGAGGTACCTAGTGACCAACTTTAGGACATCTACCCAGGTGGCAATTGTGGGCTGCAATTGCACC
>ML776559.1:2113307-2158785 GCA_009831015.1 Picea engelmannii | reverse complement strand
GCAAGAGACTCTTGGTGAGATGCCAAGAGGTTCTTGGTGAGATGCCAAGAACAAGAAAGTTGCAGCATTCTTGTTGAGAGAACAAGAGAGAGCAAGAGAGAGGTCGAGCTGAGAAAAGAGACAGAATTTGCTGAAGGAGAGAACGCATCCCAAAGCAAAGAGAAGTACGGATTTCAGACAACAAGGAATAACAAGCCGTATCGTACGGATTTGTGGAGGCCATACAACATGTAATGTGCATAGAAATTGAGGAGGACAACAATTGCAATTTCTGAGAGTATTGGCATGCATTCCAAGGCTGCCATACAACATTTGTTGGCAGATAAATTGAGGTAACTGCTGTAATATTTTTCTGAGTGTATTTCCGTATAGTCCGTACAATCTTAGCAGAGTTTTGGCACGAATTTCGTGACAGTCCGTACAACATTAATTGTCGTACAGTTGTACGAATTTCTGGTTCAGAAATTGAGGAGCAAAGCTACAGGAATGTCCAGATAAGTTTGTGTAAATATCTGAAGATGAATATGTTGTAAAAGAATTTTTCAGAAGCTCATAAATAATACAAAGCCCTCTCTAACTGGTTTTCCCCTTGTGGGTTTTTCCAGGGTCGAAGTTAGACCGAAAATATTTGTGTCTATATTTTCTGAGTTTTTCATATTGCTGATATTTTTATTTCTGCGTTGAAAACGATGTTCAGAATCCTCATGTTTCAGTTCTGAAATTTATTTTCTGTTAAGTTTTTTATATGCTGAAACACAGTGCTGAGTCATATGCTGAAACACAGCTGTGAGTATATGCTGAAACACAGTGCTGAGTCATATGCTGAAACACCACTGTGAGCAGATGTTGAAACACAGTGTTGTAACAGATGCTGAAACACAGTGCTGTAACAGATGCTGAAACACAGTGCTGTAACAGATGCTGAAACATAGTGCTGTAACAGATGCTGAAACACAGTGCTGAGTCATATGCTGAAACACCGCTGTGAGTATATGCTGAAACACAGGGCTGTAACATATGCTGAAACAGTGATGAAACTGAGTTTGGCATTTAAATTTGGCTGAAAAATCAGCGAGACTGAAACTGGGTTGGGATTTTGAAAAAATTAACAGTTACATCCTTGGTCTGGTTCCAAAAGCCATACTCTTAGAACTCTATCTAACATTTACCCAAAATGGACAATAACATAGAACTCAAACTCATTCCAACAACCATATAAAAAACTATCTAACCCTTTACAATCATATTCATCCTGTATATATAATCCAATTGGGATTTTAGAGACCAATTCCAAGGCCCAACTCCAGGACCAATTCTAGGTCTCTCTTCATTACTCCTTGGAAATTGATGACTTTGTCCTGCCACTTTGTGGCAAGGAGTGAAGCTTTGGCCATGAACTGCTGAGTTGCATCTATAATGCATCCCTTAGGCTTCAACGCGACCAGAGAGTTCCACTCTGAGTCAGTTGTAGCATCTATCTAATGCATCTGCAGATAGGTTGTATAAATGACAGGTCAAAACTCTCGTAGCTCTTTCTTAGCTATTGATTGTGCTTCAAACAAGACATTTATCTCATTGTCTTCTTGCTAGATCTGGTCGAATTTTTCCTGTTTCTCCAACAAATCCATGGTGATGAAAACTTCTTCATTGAGTGACTAGATATTCGTGCACAAGTCCTCCAGAGTATGGTTGCACCATGAAATAATGCCCATCCAGTCAGTGAATTCCTGAAAAATCCTTGTGCATTCTGTAGTTGTCTTGTGCAAGGTTTCTCTTGCGTTATTTCCTTCAAGCACGACTCTTTCCATTTTCTCTTGAAGCTTCTAGGGTTGTTGTTATACTTCAGGTCAACTCTCCCACAATTGTGCTTCAAGGTTCTCTGTGTGAATGGCTAGCTCTGACCATTCTCCCTGGAGTAGATTGATATGTTGCATAGGCTCTCTTGCTGAACTGGATTAAGGCAGTTGTGGTGTTGTCCTTCAAATCACTGGCCAGGTTTCTGCAAGATTTTCCTCGACTCTTTCTGGTTTTTTCTCTACCTGGATCTTTGCATACTCCTCCTGCATCTGGTGTGCTTGCGCGAGGAGTGCTTCCTCCTTACAAAAATTTGCTTCATGTTCAACCTGCTGGAGCCTCTTCTCCAGTTGATCAGTTGAATCTCTGATCATCCCTATTATCTATGTTGACAACCATTGAGTGAGGTCACCAAAATAAGTAGCGGCCTCCCTGGGTACTTGGACCTGCAGTGGGAGTCCACTACTTGTTGAGTGCTCCGACGGTGTCTCCACCTCTTCCTCCTCTGTAGATGGACCTTGCGGTTTCTACGCAAGTCTCATCCTCACCATTGATGGAAGGAATGGGAGCATCTCTGTTTTCGCCAATCAGAGCTGCACCATCTCTGCGCACTATTGTGGGTTCTAGAGTAATAGATCCAATTTCTCTTGCAATAATGTTGCACTCTTTCCTGACGTCATTTCAGGTTCCTTCTGAACCTTTGACACTTTTGCCTCTTTTCTATACCATGGTTTATGTGGTTCCACTTCTTTTGATGGAACTCTCAACATTGATTGTTGAGAGAGGGAATTGAGGGCTTGGGGCTTGCGGTATTGGCACAATTTGAGTTTTCGTA
This sequence comes from Picea engelmannii, assembly GCA_009831015.1. Lineage (NCBI taxonomy): Eukaryota > Viridiplantae > Streptophyta > Pinopsida > Pinales > Pinaceae > Picea > Picea engelmannii. Next base: position 2,156,156 of record ML776559.1, on the reverse strand, counting down.
AAAGGCAGAGTTTCCTGAATCGGTACAAATGGAACAATTAGCTGGCTCGAGACTTTAGGGGTCAGACCAGTGAGTTCTGGTAACTTCTCGGGTAGGTCAGTGGGTTCCAAATGCATGGGATTAGGTTCAATGGTTTGGGGTTGGATGGTCATTTCTTGCGGTGGTGATGGGGGTTGTGGGGGCGATGGGGGTTGTGGGGGTGATGGGGGTTGTTTGGTGATGATGGTAGTGGATGCAGTGGTATCTGGTTCAATTTGATCCTGGATGTCAATGATTGTTTAGGCTTCTCGAGTGGCTTCTCGAGTATGAGGTATTTTCGACGAGATTGGATGAGGATTCATGATATTCACTGGGGAGAGCCTTGTCCAGGGTTTCTTGACTAGGGGATCTCCAATGAAGGAAGTGTTGAGGATTTCATTGGCATATTTTCCTATCAACATATATTTCTCCAGAAGCTGCAGGAACATGGGAAATGTCCTCTTCTTTCATTCCAGAGGTTCCATCTCCTCTTCCTCCTCTTCTGAGTCTGTATGCATTGGAGCATCTTTCTTTTTCTCTTCTAGGTCCGAGTTCGGTCCTAACCCTGCTTCATGTCCCATTTTCTTCAATATCTCCACAAGTAGAAGGTAGTTCATCCCCAACTTGCGTGGGTTTCATTTCACTCCTGACCATGACATTACTTCCTTTTCAAAGGCCTCCTCATCTAGATAAAATGACATCATCCGGGAGTGAAAGTATTTATATTTGACATGCCTTGGACAAACAAAGGTATGGTGTCAATTCAACCCAAATGCAATATTCCTCGTGTTCAGGTTGAGCAGCTCCTATGGTATGTGAAACTTCTAAGTTGCTTCTAGTAGCTGGTTGTACCACTTCAAGAACGTTGCATTACTAAATTATGTGTTCTCTGAGTCCGACCTTGAGTGCCAAGGCTCGAACATCTTTACTAATCGTCCATTATAGGCTGGTGATAGTGGTCTTCCTGAAGGTGGCATCCACTTCAACATGGAAAACACAACGAGCATGTATCCATAGGTGAAGGTGTTGCCCTTCTCTTGAGCTTCCTCACATGCTACCAGGAGTTCTTCTAGAAGGTAGCTACACCAATTGAATACCACTCCATTGGCACAAAAATCTGCCATTGACAGGGCATCCAACGTGCACTCGCACTTGTAATATGACCATATTACCTTGCTAGAAATCACATAGAAAGTTTTTATGACTGTCTCTCGTAAAATGGGGTCAATATTGGTTGTGCACCCCCCTCTTTGTGTATGAAATATTTCATACAGGCTGGGTTCTCCCTTTTTCTTCCCATGTTTACTGGGGCCTTGGAACCCTTTTGATACATCCTCGCCTTCGATGGATAGTCCCGTGAGTTGATGGATATACTCTGCATGAATTGGATACCATCGATCAAGCCATAGGCTCCTGTCATGCACTTGGATGATAAGGAATTTGGTACACCGTGCAACCTCTCCAGTAGTGCCGAAAACTGACAAGTCTCGAAGATTCATATTGCTAGAGTTGAAGAGGTTGATAAACTCCATGTTTGACATGAATTGCATCCCTCCCATTTCATTTGGAGGCACATCCCATAACACATCAATGATCATTTGTATGAATAATACATGGTCTGTCAGGTCATGGTTGAGGAGCTTCACTTCCTCAACCTTACCTTTGAGGTCACCCACGACCTCAACCCGGGGATCACACGGCTCATCTGGAACTACTTCTTTGGAGACTGAACTTTGAATTCTTGTAGCTCTTGGCATCGCTTCTTTGGAATGCTAAGAGACTTAGACCGACTGTACTGGGCTTTGAGGTCGCGACTGAGATAATTTTGTAGGCTCTATGATAGTTTAGAAATTTCAAACACAAAATGGAAAACAATAAGTCTTACGTTGAGTTCATGCAACCTTATACTCAGGCCAGTTGGTGAGCTCTGCCATTACTCCTAATGTCACTCATGATTAATCCTATAAACACAAACTGGAGCTGAGGTGTCTGACGAGACTGTTTAACGGGGTAAATCTATCGGGGGATTCTGGCATTTATTGAACAAGTTGGACAGGGACGTGGCTAGCCTCATGCCTTATCGTTCGAACGGTTGAGAATCCTAGAACGAATACCGATGGAATCTTCACATATCGTGGATTTATGGTCTAACAGAGTTCGAACGAGTTATTGTAGCGATCATAAAGGCTATGATTGGATAGGGTGTGTGTGACACATGGACTAGGACTCTATTTAGATTCACTCTCCCTCCAACCACAATGGGGTCCCCGTCATATTTAATGACTTCATTTAATGTACTCGTGGCTCTTCTGATCATGTGCTTTTGAGTAATCATTTCTGCACCAAATTAATGCTTAGACTAAAAGAAAAATGAAATACATGTTGCGACACAACATTGCACACTCCGACTTTATTAACTGAATTAAAATAAATTATAGAAATTCAAATCTAACTACTATACATGCTCCTTTGGAATAGAGAAAAAGTGCTTTAGGTCAGTCCTGAGAAATATAGGGTTTTAGGTGAGCGCCAGTCACCCATCCTAGCTAAAGTATACCATCCAGTTGTGCTAGTATGACTGCACCAAAGTGTCAAATCTCCACAACTATAAATGGGCCCAACCGATGCATGCACAACTTGCCTAGATGTTTTTGGTATCGATTGTCATAAAGTAGGACCTTATCTCCTTGCGCAAATGTTTTGGCCTTAATATGCTTGTTGTGCCAGGCTTTCTTCCTATCTTTCTCAACTATTTGATGAAAGTATGCTAAAAACTTGGTGTCATCAAGTTCCTACAACTCCATAACCCTCTGCACAACTGATTCATCCTCTGACATATGTGTAACCTATGCGATGTAGAGACTAGGGGTAATGAATTTTACAGCTACCACAACCTCTTTCCCATATACTAGATGAAATGGAGTATACTTGTGAAGTTTCTTCATGGTCGTCATGTAATCCCACAAAATTGTTGGGACTATGTTATCCCAATCTTCCCTGTTTGCGCAACAAACCTTCGTCAAACCTCTTTCTAGAATCTTGTTAAATGCCTCCACTGTGCCATTGGCTTGTGGATGGTAGGGGTTGATTTTATGATGTTGGATTAAGAACTTTGTTGTAAGATTTTCTATTGTACTACTAATAAAATGGCCACCCCGATCACTAGTCAGGCTCCTAGGACATCCAAACCAAGTGATAATGTTTTCAAAGATAAACCTGGCAGCAGTATCGGTCGAACAATCCTAAACCGATGCACCTCAGCCCATCATGTCAGGTAATTGGTTGCGATGATAATATACCTGGCCTTTGAGTGCTTAGACATGGGGTTGATTGGTCCAATAAAATCAAATGCCCACTTCTCAAATGTTTGCAGAGCTCGAACTGGCTGAAGAGGCAATTCGTCTCGTCTTGATGGATTACCTACTCTCTGGAAAATGTCTCAAGATCTAGCATATTTATTCGGATCTTTGAAGAGTGTGGCCCATCATAATCCAACTTGGAGAAATTTATTTTTAGTGGCCTTTCCTATGACATGGCCTCCCGCAACTCCATTGTGGTACTCCCAGAGGATGTCTTGTCTTTCATGGTCCAAAACACACCTCTTGAGGATACTGTCTAGGCCCAACTTATACAATTTCCCCATGATAAATTTATAGTTTGTTGCTCGAACCACCATATAGTGTTTCTGAGTTTCAGAGTACGTTTCTAGGCAGGTCCCTATACTCAGGAAAACTACTATGTCTTCCAGGTATTCCAGTACTGCCTCAACTCGGAACAGGTCTACATCTAGAAGCTGATCATCGATTACTTTTCCACTCTCCCCTGACTCTAATATGGACAAAGATCAGGACCCACGTTTCATCTTCCAGGTTTGATGATCACCTCAAATGAAAATTCATGAAACAGTAACAACCATCGACAAATTCTTCCTTCCAAGACATGCTTTTTAACTAGATATTTTAACGTAGAGTGATCAATAAAAAAAATTAAAATGAGAGCCTAACAAGTAATGTCTAAACTTTTGTAGAGCATAATCATAGCTAAACCCTCCCTTTTTGTGGTTGTATAGTTCCATTCAGCTTGCGATAGATTCCTTCTAGCAAAATAGATGGGATGATTTGTATTTCCATCTCATGGTTGCGCTAAGATGGCTCCTAGGGAAATACCTGATGCATCCACGTGCACATGAAATTCCTTTCCCCAATTTGGAAATATCAAAATAGATGATGTGTTGAGCTTTTCCTTCAGGATGTCAAATGCTCGATCACACTCTAGGGTCCACTGGAACAATTCAGACTTCTTTAGTAGATTTTTCAGGGGTGTAGTAATATTATCATACCTTCTAATGAACTTGTGATAGTACCATGTGTGCCCCAGCGTTGAGCGCAATTTTTTAGCGCTCATAGGTGGTGGCATATTCAAAATGACCGCAACTTTGGCTGGGTCTACCAACACTCCTTCTCGGCATACTATGTGGCCTAATAGATTTTCATGTGGCACACAGAATATACACTTTATGAGGTTTAAATATATCTGCAGTTCCCTACATTGATCAAACATCAACCGAAGTAGCGCTACATGTTCTTTTAGCAGACTGTACATCATCCAGTCGTCCATATAAACTTCTATAAATTTATGAATAAATTCTCAGAAGGATGCTGTTAGCGTCGGAAGTCACTCCTGGATTTCTTGCAAGAGCAGAGCCCGACACCCATCAGTTTTGTGTCACAATAGTTTTTAAAGGATGATTATATGGACAGGGACTCGAGGAGATATCACTCTAACTCAGGGACTATGTCTCGCATGTAAAGGAAAAAGGAGGTCTTGATCTAACTTCAGCCAGTGGGTTGATTAAAAGATGATCAGGTGGAAGACTTAGTAAGAAAGGTGAACAAACAACTTCGGGCAACAGGATTTTAGTGGTTTGCAGAGGAAAGACTCTGAATGCAAGATCCTCTTGGTTCAGGGTCTCTAGAAGCTGAAAAGGGGACTTGACTGGATCCTCCAATTCCAAGTCATTCAGCGCTAGGAAAATCACAAGAACTGATTAGAAGCAACGTAACTGCTACAATGATCCAATCCAACATCATCCTATAATAGCTACAACCCGACTGGACCCTCCAATTTTGAGTTGTTCTAACACAGTATAACAAAGACGTAAAAGAAACTGGCATCCATAAGGCAAGAAGTCTCAAAAGTCCATACATAACCAGAGTATCAGTGCTTCATTAAAGCTTTACAACTGGGAGCTCTGCTCAACCATCGATAGATACAAAATGGCGAAAACGCCTACATATACTCAAAACAACCACAACAACAAAATTGAGACGCTGCATTAAACATATTACGTCTGCATGGCTTCTGACAATCTGCAGCTGCCATCTCTGAATGATCGTGCAACTTATGGTAGACGCAATTGAACTCTTGACAGTTCCGTGGGCGAACCGACGTGCCTTTAATTCATTGTCGGACTTTCCCATTATGGCAGAGGCGATGTATAACCACCACCAACTACCTTAATAACTGCTTCATTGGGATTGAGGATGGCTCGGCCAACTCAACACCTTTGGGACGTGCACGGCCCCTCGAGTTGCCTCCTGGACTAACTGACTTGCCTGATGAAAAGGTGTGCTAGCCAGCGTGAAGGATAGGGCGCATAATGGGAGTGATGGCGCCAACATTGTGAGGGTGAGGTAAGAATTGATGAGGTGCGAGGGAGGTTACAGGGGAAGACACATGGCGGAAGGAAATAAGCGGAGGGGATAGGAGATGAGATATAATGGACACACTCTTAGTGGGAGGCTAATGTGGAAGGGAGCGGAACACGTGGCAGGTGGTGAGTGGATGATGAGATGGACTAAAAGAGTGGTGATGGGGGGACACATGGCAACCGGGGAGAAGGGCCCACATTGATTTAAAACAGAGCAGCTAAGAAGGATGGGATCGCCTGAGCGTCGTTGATCCGGGCGCTTTGATCTCGGCCATTGGGAAGATGCGCGGCTGATTCCGGACCCCCCTCTCTGCTTAAAGGTAGAAAGGCGGGGGGCGTCCGGAATCGCCTTGAGCACCGTTGATCCGGGCGCTTTGATCTCGACTATTGAAGAGGTGCATCCCCGATTCCAGACCCCCCCTCCACTTAAAGGTAGAAAGGCGGCGGGGCTTCGGAATCCGATGCGCGTCGTTGATCCGGGCGCATGAAATCCTGCCGTCCAGAATTGATTTCCATTTAAACACGGACGCATTTGCATCCCGAACTTAGGACAAGTGGGTTTTTTACCCATTCCTTCGCATTTTACCCCCCCCTTACCAGAAATATCGCTAACATTTGGCTCCATGGGGGATAGAGTCATCCCTGTGATGCTCTAAGAACACTTTTGCAGATTCAGTGCCTTGCTATTGGGCTAAGGAGTCATTTATTAAGCTGAAAACAAAAAGCAATATTTACAAAAACAAAAGAGCCGACTGCGGTTCACAAAAAACATTTTTTCAAGAAATGCCCATTTACTGGGCCACTAAAAAATTCTTCGCCTTCCAGATCCTGCAACCTGTACATGTTGTTCAAGAATACTTCAAGGATATTGAAAGGCCCAAACCAGAGGGCATCAAACTTACTGTGCTTGCCCCTGTCTTGCCTGGGTGCATCCCATTTGAGCACCAGATCACCCTGCTCGAATTCTTTCTTTCTGCCTTTCCTGTCAAAATCCTGCTTGATCTTCTGCTGATGGTTGTAGGCCCTATCCATGACCTGTTCTTTGATCTGTTGCACTTCCACTATCTTATGAATCCTTCTGACCATATTGTCAGGTTCTCCTTCAAGGTCCTGGAGGAATTTCTCCACAGATAAGGCGAGCTGAGTAGGGAAAATGGCCTCTGTTCTGTAAACAAGTTGGAAGGGTGAGATTCCTAGGGACTTCTTCGTTGTCACTCGGTCAGCCCATAGAGAAAATTTGAGCTTTGAATCCCAGGCCCTTTTATTGTCTTCCACTAATTTCTTAATGAGCTTGATCAGACTTTTGTTGGAAGATTCCACCAGTCCATTTCCTTGAGGATAATAGGGAGTAGAGTGAATCAGTGAGATCTCAAACTGTTCGCAGAACTTGACCAGAGGCTTAGACCTGAAGGGGGGGGCGTTATCAGTGAAAATTCTGCTAGGGCAGCCAAATCTGGCTATGATATCCTCCAGAAGGTTGATAATTACTTTTTGGGAGGTGCTCCTGGTGGGACAGCTTCCACCCATTTGGTGAAATAGTCCGTCGCAGTCAGGATCCATCTGTGCTGGCCACTTGAGGGAGGATGAATCTCTCTAATGAAGTCCAATCCCCACTGTTGAAAGGGTGCTGAAACTACTACAGGCTTTAATGGCAGAGATTTGAGCTGCTGCTTTCCTGAGAACTTCTGGCATTTGATGCAAGCTCTGATTTCTCTGCAGACATTAGGGAATAAAGTGGGCCAGTAATACCCATCTCGGAGGATCTTATGGGTTGTGGTCTTCTAGAAATGATGACCCCCACAAAGGCCACTGTGGAAATCAAATGTAACCTGCTGGGCTTCTTGTGGGTCTAGGCACCTTAAAAATACCCCTAAAGGATCTTTCCAGTACAAGGTTTGGTCAATGAGGAAATATCTGACCACCCTGAGCTTTAGAGCTCTTGCCTTGCTTCTTTCCATGCCATCAGGAGGCCTCAATTCTTGTAGAAAGTACAAGATATCCTTGTACCAGGGGCATGCTGCTAGCGATAAAGCACCTTGGGAACTCTTGTTGGATGACTCGGCTTGTTCATTGACGAAGTTAATCCCCAAAGCTTTGCAGTTGGATTCATCCATCAGCTTAGCTAAACCCTGCCCCTTTATCAATTTGGTGGGCTTAACCTCTAGATCAAACTCCAGGATCTTGGCAATCCATTTACCTCTTCTCCCGTCTATGTCAGGTTGTATGAGGATGTCCTTCACAGAGGCAGAAGGAACGTACACAGTAATCTTTGAGTGCAAGACATAGACTCTGAAATCTTTGAGGGCTTTCACCAAGGCATAATCCTGCTTCTCCATGATCTCGTACCGGAGTTCTACATCTCTCAATGCCTTGCTAAAGAAGGCAATAGGTTGCTCTCGCCCTTGCTCATTTTTCTGCAACAAGACTGCTGCTACTGTATCACAAGAAGCAAAAGAAAAAATCAAGAAATCTTTAGAATAATCAGGACTGATTAGCACAGGTGCCTCAGTCAACGCCCTCTTTATTTGGACAAAAGATTCCTTGGGTTCAATAGTGAATTTCACTTCATTTCCCTTCCTAAGCATGGCTATGATGTGTTTCAACAACTCAGCAAAATTTGAGACAAATCTCCTCAGAAAATTTATCTTCCCCAAAAAGGCCTGAACTTCCTTCTTAGATCTGGGAAGTGACAGGGTCTGAAGTGCTTCTACCCTGCTAGGGTCAATCCTTACTCCCTCTGCTGACACTATATGGCCTAATAGCTTCCCTTCCTTCATAGTGAACAAATATTTCTTGGGGTTTAAAGATAGGCCAAACCTTCGACACTTCAGGAAAACCCTCTTCAAGTGGCAGCAGTGCTCCTTGTCTGTCCTGGAGAAGACCGTGATGTCATCTAGATAGATTACCATGAACTGGTCTTTTTCCCCAATGAAGGATATGTCCATGGCTCGCTGAAATGTTTCTCCTGCATTCATCAGTCAGAAAGGCATTTTGGCATACATGAATGTGCCCCAAGGAGTGGTGAAGGCCATTTTTTCCCTGTCCTCAGGCATGACTGATATCTGATTGTAACCAGAGAAGCCATCAATAATGGATATTCTAGATGCACCAGTGACCTTCTGCAATATGTGCTCCATGTTGGGCAGGGGATAATTGTCTTTCCTTGAGCTCCTGTTCAGGTTCCTGAAATCAACACAGAGTCTGATTTCCCCACTTTTCTTCCTTACCAGGACCAAATTGGCAACCCAATCATAATATCTCAAGGGGACAATGATTTGGGCATCTAGCAGCTTCTTCACTTCTTTTTCCATGACAGGTAGCGACATGGGATTTATCTGCCTCAGCTTCTGCTTGAATGGCTTAGCCTCTTCTTTCAGTGGGATCTTGTGCTCAATGACCGATGTGTCATACATCTTTAGGTCTTCATAGGTCCATGCAAAGACATCARCAAACTCTCTCAGCAACTCGGTATATTCAACCCTCTGCTCCTTGGTCAAAATCCTTGACAACTTAACAAACTTAGGCTCCTCTGGTGTGCCAATGTTGCACTCAGCTGTGTCAGCATCATCACCTGAAACTCTCCCCTTTATTGCCACATCATTTCCATCAAACAATCTCTCTAATGGGACCAGTCCCCTCGGAATGTGATTGCTAGGCAACTGAATAATGTCATGCTTTGCTATTTTACTCAGCAACTCACCCCCATCAAACCTTTCCTCAGAGATGGAATCTTGGTCCATATGCATTTCTGAAAATTCTTCAATAGTCTCCAAGAACTTTTTGATCTCGAGGTCATCCTCAAACACCTTCCAATGTTTGACGTTGTCAGGTATGGAGGGCCTGTATTTTACTTCTACATCATACCTCAGTTTGGGCGGCGAGGGTACTTTGAAAATGCTTGTTGATGTAGCCAAGGAATCTGCCACTGTATTCTCTTCTCTTGGGATGAAATAAATATTAAATGCTGAGAAGAAACTGTCAATTAGGTCCCATAACTCATTTATGTAATTCCTGAGTCGAGGATGCTTGGCCTGATAAGTGCTTCTGATCTGCTGGACTACCAGCTCGACATCTCCGAACACTTCTACCTCTTGAATTCCCATTTCCCTTGCGGCTCTTAATCCTAGGATAAGAGCTTCATACTTGGCCACATTGTTGGTGGTTTCGAATTCCAGCTTATATGACAGGGATATAGTCTCTTGAGCAGGTGACACAAAAACCACCCCAGCTCCAGCGCCTTCTCAGGAACAGGCTCCATCGAAAAAAAAAATCCAGATTGGGGTGATGGAGGGAGGAACTTCAGGGGAAACAGTGGGCTGCTTTATGAGTTTCAGAGGAGGCTCGGGGGCATGGGTGATTTGCAGTAAACTGGAGCCTAAATCAGTGTCCAAGGCAAAGATGGGATGATTGGTAGGGTTGGCTTCATCACTGATTATGTAGGCTAGTTGGGCTTCCCTGTATAGTCTTCTATGCTCTCCTCCGAACACTAGGATGGTAGCATACATGAGGTCCATCTGCAAGGTTCCCCCCAGTATTTTTATCCAAGATCTTGAAAACAACATATCGAACTTGGGGGGAACATCGACCACTACAATATCCATGACCAGAATTTTCATGGGCAGTTGAAACAAGGTCACAACCAGGTCTTTAATAACTCCAAGACATTGGACTCTCCTGGAGTCAAAAGAATAGAGGTCATGATAGGCTTGGGTGACTTCTAGTCCTAACTCTTCCATGACAGTTTTGGGCATGAGGTTGTGAGAAGCCCCTGAATCCATCAAGCAGTTGTGCAGCACTTTATCATGTATGTTCAGGGATGTGTAGAAGGGAGGGGACGAATCATCTCTATCTTCTACCATGGGACCTAGGAAAACTACTGGATTTTCATCTTGGAGGTTTATGGAGTCTATGGGAAGGCATGAGGCTTCAGACTGTAGAAGATCAGAGAAGCGTTTTTTAAATTCTCCATGTTTAATTATCTCGGTGAGGGGCACAGGGATTATGATCTTTTGAATTTCATGCTCGAAATTAAAATAAGATGTAGGCTTTGGAATTTCTCTTATTTCGGGAACATGACTATGGACAGTGGGAGAGAGGGGTTGAGCCTTCTTACCTCTTTGAGCATCTGCTACTTCATTAGTAGGTTTCTCTGTTCTAGTGGATCGCTCAGGAATATTAGGTGCTGCTGTCTTTTTGTCGGACCTCAGGTTATACCTGCCTCGACCGCCGCTAACCTTGTCTCCTTTGCTCAATTCATTTAGCTGACTGTTCATGAGTGACTCCTCGTATGATGATTGAGTCAGATGAGGGAAAGGGGGAGTCTCTCTGAAGCAATGGATCTTTGGCTCAAGCTCGTCTATTTCCCCTTCTTCATCTTCGGCCACAAAATTGTTCTATAAAGGGGCCTGAATCCTTTGGTCTTCTCTGTCTCTTCCCCTTTCTCTGTGCATAGTCAAGGGAGCGATATTGTTTGGCCTCCTGACACCTCCTTTATTTTCGGCGCTCTGAGGGCCCTTATACACTTGCCTCCTTTCCACCTTCAGTCTCTCCATTTCTTCAGACAGAAACTTCATCATCTTGTTCAGTTCATCCACTTGAGTGTGGGGTAGCGATGGGCCAGAAGTTGAGGCCTCAGACTTCCCCTTTCTTCTATCTGCATCGGCTTTGTCCCTAAGTTTTTCAGCTGCTAATACATTGGATTCCACTTCTATAGCCGCATATTGCATTTGGGTTAAGGAGGTGGCTCTTCTTTCTCTCAATAAAAGACAGAAATCAGGGTCGAACGCACCAGCATAAGAAATCTTGGCTGAGGCTTCTGAAGGCTTTATTTCGGCAGGAATCTTATTATACATCTTATTGAATATTTTGGAGAAGTCATAGACAGATTCTCCTTCTTATTTCTTCAGAGACCCAAACTCTGTCATGTAATACATGAAATCCTTCCTATCTCCCCACTGCCTCAGGAAAACACTATCCAGGGATTCAATTCCAGCAAAAGATCCGGGGGCCAATCCTCTAAACCACTTCCTCACCTCGCCATCCAGGCTCTGGATGAAGACTCTCATCCAGAGGTCTTCATTTTCAATGTTTAGGTTGTCTGCATAACTATAGAAAGCAGCTAGGTGCTCTTCCGCAGTTACGTCCCCTTCCCCGGTGAACTTGGGCATGTATTTCAAGTAATCTCCAGCAGGGAGAGGATTCATAGGATGGGGTAGGATTAAGGGAGCATATCTAGCAGCAACTATGGCATCCATTCTATTCGGAGGGGGATTAGCACCAGCCATAGGAATATTAGGTAGAGGAGAACTTGGAGGAGAAGGATTTCACGAAGGGGCTACCGGGGACGAGTCTCGAAGTGGAGTGGGGAACAAGATAGGATTCAAGGAGAAGGCTAACGAGCTCAAGTCGACAGGTGCTCCTCTTTGTGCAGGAGTGGGGAAATCTTCTGTAGTCCCAGGTCTACGCCAAGGAACAACTTTAGAGGAGAGGGCAGTGACAAGGATTTCTCCCTCCAATCCCAGATCGGGAGGGGAAAACTCAGCAGGAACACTCCCAAAATTCAAGAAACGAGAAACCTCTGAAGGAGGTCTATTAAGAAACTGAGGAGGAGAAAAAGGAGTTCTCACAGAAGGAGATGGTGGATTACCTGTTTCGGCGATGGAAACTTCTTCTACAGAGCTCTTTCCTCTTCTGAGAACCACCTCTGGGTCGGCTTCGGGTGTAGCTAGAGGCAGCTATGGATGAGACCGCGTGTGTCTGCCTCTAAAAGACACAATTAATAGAGCAGGTTATCCCCAGCGGAGTCGTCACAATGGAGTCGCCAAGTGCACAACAACAATATTGATAACTCTGATATCTGATGCACCTTCAGAATCAGCTGATCGTTGTCGTTCAATCCTGGGGAAAATATTCAACTTCGTCCCCGGCAACGGCGCCAGAAATGTTAGCGTCGGAAGTCACTACTGGATTGCTTGTAGGAGCAGAGCCCGACACCCATCAGTTTTGTGTCACGATAGTTTTTAAAGAATGATCAGATGGATAGGGACTCGGGGAGATATCACTCTAACTCAGGGACTGGGTCTCGCGTGTAAAGGACAAAGGAGGTCTTGATCTAACTTTAGCCAGTGGGTTGATTAAAATATGATCAGGTGGAAGACTTAGTAAGAAAGGTGAACAAACAACTTTGGGCAATAGGCTTTTAGTGGTTTGCAGAGGAAAGACTCTGAATGCAAGATCCTCTTGGTTCAGGGTCTCTAGAAGCTAAAAAGGGGATTTGACTGGATCCTCCAATTCCAAGTCATTCAGCGCTGGGAAAATCACAAGAACTGATTAGAAACAACGTAACTGCTACAGTGATCCAATCCAACATCATCCTATAACAACTACAACTCGAATGGACCCTCCAATTCCGAGCTGTTCTAACATAGTATAACAAAGACGTAAAAGAAACTGGCATCCATAAGGCAAGAAGTCTCAAAAGTCCATACATAACCAGAGTATCAGTGCTTCATTAAAGCTTTACAACCGGGAGCTCTGCTCAACCATCGATAGATACAAAAATGGAGAAAATGCCTACATATACTCAAAACAACCACAACAACAAAATCGAGACGCTGCATTAAACATATTGCATCTGCATGGCTTCTGACAATCTCCAGCTGTCGTCTCTGAATGATCATGCAACTTATGGCAGACGCAATCGAACTCTTGACAATTCCGTGGGTGAACCGACGTGCCTTTAATTCGTTGCCGGACTTTCCCATTATGGTGGAGGCGATGTCTAACCACCACTAACTACCTTAATAACTGCTTCATTGGGATTGAGGTTGGCCCGACCAACTCGGCACCTTTGGGACGTGGATGGCCCCTCGCGCTACTGCCTGGACTAACTAACCTGCCTGATGAAAAGGCATGCTGGCCAGCGTGAAGGATAGGGCGCATAATGGGAGTGGTGGCGCCAACATTGTGAGGGTGAGGTAAGAAGTGATGAGGTGTGAGGGAGGTTACAGGGGAAGACACATGGCGGAAGGAAATAAGCGGAGGGGACAGTAGATGAGATATAATGGACACACTCTTAGTGGGAGGCTAACGTGGAAGGGAGCGGAACACATGGCAGGTGCTGAGTGGATGATGAGATGGACTAAAAGAGTGGCGATGGGGGGAAACATGGAAGCTGGGGAGAAGGGCCCACGTTGATTTAAAACAAAGCAGCTGAGAAGGATAGGATCGCCTGAGCGCCGTTGATCCGGGCGCTTTGATCTCGGTCGTTGGGAAGATGCGCGGCTGATTCCGGAGCCCCCCCCCTCTGCTTAAAGGTAGAAAGGCAGGGGGCGTCCAGAATTGCCTTGAGCGTCATTGATCCGATCGCTTTGATCTCGACCGTTGAAGAGGTGCACCCCCGATTCCGGACACCCCCCCCCCCTCCGCTTAAAGGTAGAAAGGCGGGGGGGCTCCGAAATTTGATTTGCGCCGTTGATCCGGGCGCGCGAAATCCTGCCGTCCAGAATTGATTTCCATTTAAACACAGATGCATTTGCATCCCAAACTTAGGACAAGTGGGTTTTTTACCCATTCCTTCACATTTTATCCCCCCCTTACCAGAAATATCGCTAACAGATGCTATTACAATCGAGGAAAAAACTGTAGGGGTGTTCTTTAGACTGAAGGGAATCAAATTTTATGCAAATGACCCCCATTATATTATGAATGTGGTATTTTCTTTTCTTCCTTGGTAATTTTCACTTGGTGATACCCAGAAAATCCATCCGTAAATGAGTAAGACTCTTTCCACACAACCTGTTCTAGCACCTCATCAGTAAAAGGTGTGGGAAAAGGGTCATGCACATAGGTAGAATTAAGGTTTTTGTACTCTAAACATACCCTAATGTCTTATGTACCTTTCTTTCTCCAAATGATTATGGGGATAATCCACTCTACTTCTTCAACTGGAAAAATAAGTCTGGCCTCAAGCATCTTGCCTATTTCCCTCTCAACCTTCTCTTTCACCCTAGTGTTAAGACGATATGTTCTATGCTTTACAGGTTTCAATCCTAGTTTTAGTTCAATTTTCATCTCTCCCATAGCCCCTTTTATCCCTTTTATCTCTAAGAATGTCTTTGGGAATAAGTCCTCATACTCCTGCAACAGGCTATGTATTTCCTAGCTAGTTTGCTCATCCTAGTAATATCCTACAACAACTATCTTGGGTTGCTTGACAATTCCTATGTTGGCTTTTCGCAACTTCAATGGATGGTTATAAGATCTATCAGCTTGACTGGGTAGCATGTTCTAGATTTCTCTACTTCCTTTTGTTTCCTCAATGGATAAATTTCTTAGTTCTTCTAAATCATCGGGGTTTTCCAAATCCTTCTCGATTTTTTATCATTCTATGGGTGTCTTGTCCGTGTCTAGGTGAAGGTTATACTGAAGCACTTGAATATGATTGGCACATACCACTGGGTCTAATTTCCATTTACAAATATCGGTAAAAATAATTTCTTTAATTCTTTGCAGGACTATCTTAAGCTCATGGTACTTACTTGTGAAAGAAAATTCCTTGCAAAATTGGTCTGCTAAAGTTTCACAACCACTCGTCTGCCTTCTGGTCTCTTCATGGATGTACTAGGATATGTGCTTTAGGATCAGTTTGTCCAATGAACAGTTGTGCAACTTGAAAATCCATCTGCATCTTTGATTTCCGTTTCTCCTTATCTTGAAATATACATTGGATAGCATGCTTCACATCCTCCCAATTCCTAATTACTGCTTTGTGACTAGCCCACCACCTAGCAGGGGTGTATTCCAGGTCTAAGTCCAAAACTACGATCCTTTGATCTTTTGTTATATTTTCTTCCATGATAACCAGAAACCTGCCAAGGTATAAGGTACCATTGTATGTTAGATGTTCTCTGACCTCGATTCCAACCCATCTCGTTTCTTTGACAGTTACGCATCATCTTCAAAATCTTTCATATACACCATGTTGCCAACTATCAAATAGTAGTTTTGAATCTCCATCCACCGATTGTATGCTCCTCCAACTTACTGATCCATCGGCCATAGGATTGATGTGGTCTTCTCTCGTTCCTGTTGTTACGGTGTATAACTGATCTAGATTCTCTCCTTCCATATTGTTTTTCATTGGCTCCGTGTATCAAGGGCCTACATATGGATCCAAGGGCGGGAATACTTTTATTTTGTCTGCTTCAAATTTGATGGTCTCCCTCTTTAGGTCAATAACAACATAGTTATCATAATCCCAATCAATACCAAGTGTTAGAACAAGCATAATTTTGAGCTTTTGAGCTTTATATATTTATCTCTTAAAAATAAATTTTATCCAAAAAAGAAAAAAACTTAAAAAGAGGCCTTTTAAATCTATGGGTTGTTATTTATCAATAAGGAGCTTATGAAATCTATCGCCAATGAGTTACTCTAATTTGATCGAACGGTCCTAATAACCTCTGAAGTTTTGGAGTCGCCTGAGTTTTAAAAAAATCCTTCAACGGTCACTTCACAGCTTCTTTCTTTGGGTATTCCAACAAATCTAAACAATGAAAACCCCGAAACTCTAAAGTCCCAAATATAGCCACTCGTGAATTTTCGTAAACGACTTATGGAGACAATTCACACATTTTCAAGTGACATGTGGCACCTCTCTTTCCTTTCCATGTCACTCCGGGAGATTGCTCTTCGGGAGTTTTTGATTTCACAATCCCTAGATTATCAAAGCGTCGAAGTAAAGTGATTACATAAAGTAAAAAGGGTTTTCAAGGAATTAATAAAATGGTTAATGGTTTTAATTGGTCATGATTAAGTGTTAATTAATCACTTCGCAGTTTGGAAATTGATAAATTTTCCCTTATGCTATATTCAAAACATTTGAATTCCGAATTCTCGAAATACTTAAAGCTAATACAATTTTTTTAAAACATGATTAATTAAGACATAAAAGTGATTACTCAGAGATTAATTCCTTTGTGAATTCGAACTTTGGGAGATTTCCACCCTGTCACATCCAAAAATTTTGAACGTGAATCGTCGAAGTATTAATGAAATTTATAACTGGTTAAGGTTAATGATTTCAAATAAATATTGTGAATCACCAGGTAATCAATTCCATTAAGTTTAATAAATCTTCGTCAATAGAACTATACGAAGATCGATAGACTTTTTGAATAAAGCATTTCAAATTTCAAAATCATTTTTACCATTTGCAATTAGTAGTTTTTATTTAGTGTAGAGCTTACAAACTTCTATTGTCATAGGTAGGCTAATTCTGTTTCCTTGAGGATCGTGGAACCACAAAAAACTGCAAAGAATCTTGATGCATCGGGTGATGATTCAAATCCAAACACATATGTTCTATTAGACACAACTTTGCGAGTTGCAGACGCCATTAAAACTTGGAAGCAATTTTTTGATGTCTTAGAGCATGAGATCATTAACTGTCCAGACAACTCTGCCAGAGAAGACAATGAATCCTTTACATCTAATCTTAGACATGTAGCGTAGTCGGAATTGCATAAGATCGTTGCACGACCAAGAATCATACCCTACAACGATATGATAAATTGGGCTTTGGAGCATGTCAACATCCAAATAAGGAGCGTCATGAACCACCATTAGGTCACCATTGACTCTTTCTGACCAGAGTGCCTACAAGTAATGTACAATATTTTCTCTACCCCTAAATACACTTACAATGCCGCATTTCTTCTAGAATTTGAGAGAAAGGAATGCGCCCAATATGCTATAAATGGTCATGATATAGTCAAGACCTGGTGGGGATATCTAAAAACATTTAGAGCCAATGCTCATGGTATGTACGCCATGACATCTTTATATGCTCACATGTTGTATGTAGCCATGATGCTCTGTCACCTGTTTGGGAAGAAGAACCCTACACATTTCTCAGTTGAGTGGGTAGCCATCATGAATGAGGTAGCCGAGGGTTATACCTTCAATTGGGAGAAAATGATATCTGATAATTTGGCCAAGGAAATCGTTAAGTATAAATCAACAAAATCAAAAGGGCAGCTTGCCCCCTTTTACATGATGGAATATGTTATGTATGCCATTTGTTTCATGACCCCTTTTCCCCCGATGAAATGGAGTTGGACCCTAGCCAATTATGAGCCAATTCATTTCTATCACTCCAAATTATGGGAGGAGAACACCAAGAACTTCTTTTACAAAATTTGTCACAACATGGTAGTTCCTGTTCATATATCTATTTATGGTCACCCGCTGCCCCAGATTTCAGAAAGGATTGTGGGGAACTTAGGAAAAATTGCAGACTAGTTCATTGAGGATAATTTCTCCTATATCAGAGTATTTGGTTGTTCCATTCCTCCTCATTCCCTCCCACATTTTTTACCCGACAAGCTAGTGTGTATAGAAGTGGCATACTAGACAGTAGCAGGAGGTTTCAGGAAGGAGTTGAAAGCAGCTTAGAAAAAGGTTTGGCCAACTTTCCCCATTCAAGTTGGCATGTTCACACTATTGGATTTTAGTCATTATAAAGTTGAGGCCACAGCCCTGGAAGATGTCGAATTAGTTGACATCGAGTTCAAGAAGCATGATCCACATAAGATAGTGGAAAATCATCTGGCTCAGTTTAACATGAAGTGATACATCCATGAGAATTCTACTTATGATGAAATGTTCAGGGGAGTTAGATCTTATGAGGAAGTCTGAAGTAGATTCCAGACTCTGCCTCCTGACCAACAAGTTGGTTTCCTCATCTTTAAAAAACATAGACTGAATAGTTTACCAAAGATATTGCAAGGAGATTCAAGTCCCACGCCTCCTTCACAAAAAGCTAGACATACAGGATTTGACCCAATTTGCTCCGCTAAACACAAAGTTGAGGAAGTCCCAAAAATCCCAGAAGTGTTATTTCACGAAATCCAAAAAAAATTGTTCCTCATTCAACACCAGCTACTCCTGTTTGCATCCCAAATACAACAGGACAAGAAACTTCCACGAAAATTATGTCTCATATTACACCATTAACCCCCTTACAGACCAGTTTTGGAAATCCTAGTTCTAAACTCACTTTTGTAGGTGATCTTACTCTTATCTTACCTGAAGAGATGCCTCCCTCAGATTTCATTTTCAGAAAGAAGAGAAAATATATCATGGAAAGAGAATCTCACCAAAAGGATGGAGTAATCACTAAGAGGAAAAGACTGGTGTATGATGGGAAAGACCATGATGGTCATGAGTTTGTGAAAGAAGTTGCAGGTTCAATAGGGGCTTTTTCCACTGCCAATCAATGGTTAGTGGAAAATTTAATCGAACAACTACAGCATAACTTCCTCTTGGTAGAGAAACTACAGGGTGAGATATACAACACAGAGTAGACTGTTAGAAGCAGGATGAACCATGACATGGAACAAATCAGGGCTAGTCATCAACATCAAATTAAGAAATTACAGGATAACCTTGAGCTAATCTACCGGAGTTCATAGACCATCCAAGGTTTGGTCACTCACCGTGATTATTTTATAGAGCAGTTGTAGGCCATATTGACCCTAACAGAGAACACCATGATAGATATTTCATCCTTCAAAACTCAAGCATCAAAAATCAATGATAGGCTAGAAATTGCCCATGAAGAACTCTACGAGAAAGTTGATGCTATTCAAAAATGATATCACGCAGTAGACCTTTCTCTAAAAAATATTTAAGTCAAAGAAAAAGAGGCCTACGCAGCCTAGTCTAAGTTTCAAGAGGTTCTCATATGGACACAAAAATCTAATTCCACTGGTCTTACCCTTCTTTCTCATCCTGAACAAGTAAGAGGTGAAATGGCCCTAAAATACTGGGAAACAAATCTGAAAGAAGGCCAGAAACTTTCCAGATATGTAAAAGAGGCTTCTCTAGAGGCATTATCTTCACTAAATAAAACGTTGATTGAATTCAAAGGGAGTAATATCTCGGAAGCCTTGGGGCAGATTGATATAGAAATGAACCAACAAAGCTCTAGAAAGAACAAGGAAAATATTGAGGCAACCATCCAAGAGATGATCCAGATTGATTTACTTAAAATCAATGAATGGTTGGTTAATCCAAGTTCACTATATCAGGTCACATTCCAAGAAGTGAACAATATCGAGGAGAAGATGCCCCAAATATAGAAGATGTTTTCCTTCGAATTGAATGAAAGGATTGAGCCTTCAAGATTCATGGTAGCATTGATGGACAGGTGCACCTAATGCATTCAACAGAGAAAAGAAAGTGTAGCTGGGAGAAAATGAACAAGAATGCATATCGTCCACTTTCTCCACCCACTCCACCTTTAACCCTCCAACCGTCACTTACCCCGCCTATCCACGCCACCCACATTTTTGCATCCACTCATCCCACCTCCCTATTGGATACTTGTTCCCCCATCATTCTTTTAGTGAAAATCTACTTTTCCCTGTAACCGTTAGCCATCCCATAATGAGCCAATGCTAATATATTCATCTAATTACTCCCACCCATGCATTCAACTGCAATTCATTATCCCATTGAACGCACCCGAAGGGATAGATGGCGGTGAGATCAATTGGAAAATGCAGTAAGTCGAATGATTGTGATGGCCCTAATGGACATGTGTACCCGTCTTAAATATCAAAGGAAAATGAGTGCATCTACAAGCAGGTGAAGAGACAGAGGAAGCACCAACAAAACTCAACAATATTTACATGTTGTTATTTTATTCAGATGTATTCTATTTTTAGTCATATATTGTGGGTAGTCCAACGGTTTTCAGTAGTGAATTTTTTTGTATAAATAGATAGATTTAAGATTTATTTGTGGTTTCTTCTTGCCGAATGTAAAATAGAAACTCTTTTAAGTATTAATACAAGTGCAGACAGAGATTCTAAGTTTCTTTCAATTTGAGTTATGCGTTCCCTCTGTGTTTTCATTTCTCTGAATTTCTTTATGTAATGATTGATTGCAATTTAGTATTGCATCTACTATAATTATATTATATCATCGGTTCATTCAGTAAACAAATTTACCTCTGTTATTACTGTGAGTAAAACATGACCTGTGATCTGTGTGAATTACTGCATTTTTATATCATGTTCAAGGGTGGATCTTCTACTTTTCTTCTACTGCAAACAAGGTGAGACTTATTTGTAATTGATACTTGACTTTGTTTTAACAGTTTTGCAAATCGTTCTACATCATTCGACATTATAATTGCGACTCAGATAACGAGATACAACATCTGTACTGTCTTATCATTAATTTCATTTAAAGATTATTTCTCAGAAAAATGAAGGTAGAAAAAGCACTCATAAAAACATTTCATTTAAAACCTTTGATGCCTGAAATTATTCTTTGATCCTTAGAATCGATCTTTGGAACAACATCTTTTTGGCGTCCTTGTCGAGGATGAAGAAACAAAATCATTTTCCCCGGGAGAACAAGGTAAATTTTGGTCTTTGATGGTGAACAAAGATTGAATACGTGAATCAATCTTACTTCATCTTTCACCCGGCGACTCCACCATAGAAAAAATTCACATTCGGTCGAAAGAATACGAGGAAAAACCCAGATGAAAAGCAGACTATGCCAGTTTCGGATCCCAAAAAATTGTAGAAACCAAAGGGATATCTCATACAAACTTCTACATTAGCAGGTAAGTCCATCAACCTAGAATTACGCAAGTTAATGCTAAGAGCACCGCTGAAGAACTAACTCTTAAAGAAAGTTTTAAACAAGTTCATTCTGCAGAAACATCAACAAGTAAATATGAAATTAAGCTCGAAACCCCATAGGTAATTATTCTTGAAATAAAATTTGAGATTGACCAGACCATCCCTGTTTCATTGATAGATACATTTACCAGTGAGAACAAAGGATCCATTTTAATTCCCACTATCGTTAGTACTTAGCTGATCCTTTCTCTTCCCAAAGTAAAAGTTTTTGTTTTCAAAAATCTTGAAGATTATCTTCTTTATTCAGATTCATCCCTCATTACTTCCCCTATCTAACTAAAACTAAAGAGCCAAGCTCAAGTTTTCCTTTTCCCCCTCATATAGATCTTCCATCTTCTCATGATCATTTTCTAGAACTTCATTCACAACATCCCAAAGTAGTTGAAAGATCAGTAGATCAGTCTTTCGGAGTTTTTGAAAATCTCCTATTTAGCCCTCAAATTTTGTCTCCTAGACTTTCAATGGTCGGTGCTAGAGATGCTACTGTTGGATGCGTCGGAGGTGTAGGGGCTGTTGGAAAAGATAAACCCCCTAGGATATTTTCCAAGGTTTCCGCTAGATATGATCCCTTAGTCCTTCCTGTTGTCCTACATGATTTATCCAAAAATTACATGAAGAGCCTCCCTAAATTCACATGATAAGGGGATCTAACAACAACAGAACATATAGCCTTTTTTGATCATTTTTATGATATTATTGGCATTGAGCACAAAGATGTTTACATGATACTGTTGGTACAAAATTTTGAAGGATGGTTAAGAACTTGGTTCAAAGGACTTCCAGTAGTTTCTATACAATCATATAATGATGTAGAAACTTCATTCCTAAGGCAATGGGGCAAGAAAAAAGATCATCTATATTACTTTACCAAATTTGGAGCCTTGAGAAAGAAGACTTCTAAATCAGTCCTATAATTTATCCAAAGATTTAATAAGCTTTATCACAAATTCCCAACCGAAGTTAAGCCTTCTCAACCAACTGCAAAAGTCACGTTTGTAGGGACTTTTGATTCTGATTTCTCTCTACTTTTGAGAGAAAGAAGATCCACTACTTTATCGGGGATGAAAGATGATTCTATAGAGATAAAATCCAATATGATGGCATCTAGGAAGTTGAAAACTAAAGTTGATATGGGAGCAATAGAACCCAGGCATTTCAAAGAACATGCAGGGCCCTCTGGGTCTGGAAAATCTGTAGAAGAAAAAATGGATGAGATGGATAAAATTATTAAATATTTATTGAACAAAATTTCCAAGATGGAAATAGAGTAAGCCAAACCTGATCCACATGTTAGGAATCAATTCAGGAGAAACCCTAATCCTCATATACAACAAAGGAAAATAAAAAATGAGGATCAAAATATTCAAGCTCCATTTAAAACTGAAAATTTCATGCAGAGAGATGAGGTGCAAGATTATGAGGAATTAGAGGAAGATATAAAAAACCTCAACGATGATGATCTTGAGCCTCATCTAAGCAAGAAGGATTATGAGAAATCCTTAGATCTGGAATCTCTGTTTAACAATGATGAAAATATCAACAATCTGGGGGACTCTACATACAAAGGTCTCGCTGACTCAATAATGGTTGAGCTTCAACATAAATATGATTTGAGGCCAAGAGAAAAAAGTTCTACAAATATTCCACCGAAAAATATTTTATCATGAAACAAATCAAATGAGGCAGTAGTTACAAAACCATCAACTGAGACGCAAGCTGCCCAAACAAAGCAGGTTGAAACGAAAGCAGTACAAACTAAGAAGCCCCAAAATAAAGAAGTTGAAATTCAAACCATGGAAATTGAGAAACCAATTGGGACTTTAAATTAAGAGAATGAAATTAATAAAATTAAAATTACAATGCCTTAGTCGAACTCACTAGGAACCAGATCTATAAAAAACAAATTGCTAGAGCAATAAATTTCTCTGAAGAGGAATGTCAAGATGATGTTATCAATTTGCAGGATGAAAAACCTACAATCATGTTCGGACCACACATTGAAAGCAGTAAATATTAGGTTTCCTCATTCTATATTACATTGACTGTACATGATCATTTACTTCACAATTGCATGTTAGACTCAAGAGCCTCGCATAATTTAATTCCTAAAATTATCATGAAAAAATTAGGCCTTGAAATTACCAGACTTTATCAAGATTTATACTCTTTCTATTCTAGAAAGGTTAAGTGTCTGGGTATGATTAAAGATTTAGTGGTAAATATTGCTCAGGTTCCTATGAAAAGTATCCTTATGGATGTGGTTGTTGCTAAAGTTCCTGCCAAGTATGTTATTCTTCTATCCAAATCTTTGGGTGCCAAGGTAGGAGGATCGGTTCATATAGACATGACCTATGCTACAATTCCAATTTTTAGTGGACAATTTACTCGACTGTACAGAGAAACTAGATTGGCGTATATTGTAAGTGACCCTTAAAACCCCAATAACTACCCAGTCTATGTTGCATATCAAGACTTAGGAAATTATATATTATCTATAGATGATGATTTTGAAGTGTGTATAGAAGAAGAAAATAAAAAAATAGAAATTTCAAAGAAAAATATAAATGTTAGGGAAGGGATGTGGAAAATGTTCTTCGATGGTGCTTCATCCTATAAAGGAGTAGGAGCTAGAGTTTAATTCGTGGCACCATGAGATGAGTGTGCTATTCCTTTCTCTTACATATTAGAATGGGACATTGATTATACCAATAATGTCTGTGAATATGAAGCTTTAGTTTTAGGATTAGAAGCTGGAAGAAAATTAAAAATCAAATATTTGATAGTTTATGGAGATGATGAGCTCATTGTAAAACAAATAAAACAACAGTATCAAGCTAAGAATCCAATATTGAGATCGTATAGAAATTGTGCCTGAGATCTAATAGAGAAAAATTTCTCATCTTTTAATATTCACTCTATCCCCATAATGAAAAATCAACAAGTTGATTCTTTAGCCAAAGTTGTTGCAAATTTCGTACCATCGATTGTTTTGAAGATGAAATATCACATTGAGAAGAGACATAGACCTTCGATTCCAAAAAAAATTCAACACTGGAAAGTGTTTGAAGATGATGAAAAAATCAAACAGTTCCTAGAAATGGTTGATGAGTTTTCTGAGACCCACATAGATCAAGAAAATCAAAACGATCCTGCTTAGATTATGCAGGAAGGAGAAAACCCAAAGAAGTTCCAAGATAAGATTGCAAACCACTACATTCTCTTACTTAAAAACAATCAAATTCCCAGAGGCCTGATCCCCTTAGAAAGGTTGTTTGACCGGGATGATATATCTTTAAAGTCTACTTTGTGACCTCAACCCAAAGAAGTTGAAGATTTTAACGTGGGAACTAATGAACATCCCAAAATGGTCAAAATATCAAAATAACTTCTGGCACAAGTAAAAAGTAAATACAGTGAGTTACTTAAACAGTATAAAGATGTTTTTGCATGGTCTTATGATGATTTAAAAACTTATGATACTTCTGTTATTGAACACAAGATTCCCTTAAAAGATGGTATTAAACCTTTTAGGAAGAATCTTAGATAGATAAACCCAATTCTTCTTCTAGTAATAGAAAAGGAGGTTAAAAAAATATTTGATGCAAAAATCATCACTCCCCTCAAATACTCTGAATGGGTGGCCAAATTGGTCTTGTTAGAAAGAAGAACGGTGAAATAAGACTTTGAGTTGATTTTAGGAATTTAAATCAGTCTTCTCTTAAAGATAACTACCCGCTCCCAAAGATTGGCCATTTTTTAGAGAAGGTAGTAGGGGTTAACATAATTTCTATGGTTGATGGTTTCTCAGGATATAATCAGATTGTTTTTTATGAAGAAGACAGAGAAAATGATGTGTTTGCTACTCCATGGGGAACCTTTATGTATGATAAAATTCATTTTGGTTTAATGAATGGAGGAGCAACTTTCCACAGAGCAATGAATATCGTGTTCGTTGGTGAGAGGGACAAGTTTGTTGTTATTTATCTAGACGATCTGATAATTTTTTCCAATTGTGATGCAGAGCATTTGATGCACCTCATACAAACTTTTGAAAAATGCAGAAAATTTGGTTTGTCTCTTAACCCTAAAAATCACACTTTGCTATGCAAGAAGGTAAAATTTTAGGTCATATAGTTTCAAAACATGGAATCAAGGTTGATCCTAAACGAGTTGAGGGTATTGACCTGATTAATATTCCTATAAATAGAAAAGAGATTCAATCTTTTTTAGGTAAGATCAATTTTTTGAGGATATTTATTCCTAACTTTGTTGAAATAATCAAATTGATTACAGAGATGCTAAAAATGGACATCGAAGTAAAATGGACTGCATAAGCCAAAGCGTCTTTCGAGCGTGTTAAGAAATCTATAGGAGAAGTACCAATGTTGGTAAGTCCGGACTATACTAAAGAATTCTTAATCTTCTATTTCTCTTCTGAGCATATTGTTGCAGCAGTGCTCCTTCAAAAGAACAAAGAAGGATTCAAACAGCCAATAGCCTTTTTCAACAAAATCGTTAGGGATGCAGAGCTAAGGTATGATATTCTTGAAAAATAAGCTTATGCAATGGTGAAGGCTCTCAAGGATTTCAGAACATATGTCTTGCATTCCAAAATAATCGTTTATGTACCAATGAATTCAATTAAATACATCTTGTTTGAGCCAGACAGTGATGGAAGAAGAGGTACATGGTTGGCTAAAATTCCAGAGTTTGATCTAGAAGTGAAACCAACCAAGCTAGTGAAAGGACAAGGTTTGGAAAGGTTGTTGGTTGAATCAAATTTCATATCACTTGGAATAAATAATTTCGAATCACATGATTATATTCTAGATACAGAGGAAATTAACAATCAAGCACCTATAATTCAGATTGAAGATAAGTTTTCTTCTTCTGCCTAGTACCGTGATATTTTTACATACATCCTTACTCTTCAATGCCCAAATGACATGACTCCCTCTAAAGAAAGAACTTTAAAACTACATGGAATTAAGTATTTCATTATTGATGGTAAGTTGTGATGGAAGACCCTATGGGTTTCTTGTTATGTTGCCTAACAGAACCTGAAACAGAAGGTGTCATTGATGAATTTCATGAAGGAGTATGTGGAGGACATCATGCCTGGAGAGAAACAACTTACAATATTTTAGGGGTGGGATATTATTGGCCACATTTATTTACTGATGTGAATGCAAGGGTCAGAGCTTGCAGATCATGCCAACTATTTGTTGGTAAGCAAAATATCCCCACCTTGCCTTTAATTCCAGTGAAAGATGAAGCTCCTTTCCAACAATGGGGCCTAGAATTCATTGGAGAAATCCATCCACAATCAAGTGCTCAACATAAATGGACTTTAACCACTACCGATTACTTTACAAAATGGGTTGAAGACATCCCAACTCAGAATGCTACATATTATGTAATAAAAAACTTTCTGGAAGAAAACATCCTAATAAGATTTGGTTGTCCTAGAAAAATAGTTACTGATAATGCTCAGAATTTTAGATCTATGGCAATGATCAATTTTTGTCAGAAATACAATATTATTGTAGGTCATTCTACAACTTATTATCCTCAGGGGAATGAGTTGGTTGAATCATCTAACAAGAGTCTAATGACTATAATCAAGAAAGTTTTGACTGAAAATAAAAAAATATTGGCATATTCACTTAAAGTACGCCTTATGGGAAAACCTAATTGGCACCAATAAATCTATAGGTATGTCTCCTTCCCAATTATTTTACGGCACTGATGTTATCCTTCCTATTAATCTTGCTCTTCCTGTGATGAAACTCTAGCAGGATGCAAACGAAGAGCCAAACGACGTTATGATAAGAATGAATCAAATCATCAAAGTTCAACAGAACAAAGTATAAGTGGATGATAAGCTTCAAAAGTACTAGAATAATATGAAAGCCCTTCTTGATAAAAAATCCAAAGACAGGGAGTTTCTTCCTGGTGATTTAGTTTTAAAATGGGAAGCTAGAAGGGAATATGCAGGGAAACATGGAAAATTTGATAATCTCTACTTTGGACTATTCAAAATCGCAACTGCTGATGGAAAAAATTCATTCTCACTGGAAAATATTGATGGAGAAATTCTTGGCGCTCCTATCAATGGGCGTTATTTAAAACATTTCATGTAGTAGCTACATTTCAGATTTCCATTGTATATATCGGATTGGATTGACATTGGAATTTTGATTTTCAATTGTTCTTTTCTTTTTGTAAATTACCTGATTCAATTGATCATCTTTTATAAATATTTTCAATAAATTTATGATCGCTTGATATCATTGAAACGAAAAATAAAAAAACGTTTGTAGAACATATCATCTCTATTCTACAGGATTTTCTGACTTTTTGCATTTTATTCCTTTCATAGAATATATCTTGTTGAACAAGAGATGAAGCCAAATAAATATTTGACACTTGATTTATCTAAAAATAGGTGATAGATTAATAATCGGCCTTGTTGAAAGTTCAAAGGGAAAATAAGGTATGAGTTCCTACTCTTATAGTTCAAATAAAATTTGAAGTGAATGTGAAGGAAGTTTTTCTCATGATAATATTATCACCTGACCTAAGAATCATAGAGGTATAAAAATGCAACTTAAAGTGTCATGCTGATAAATTATAAAGCTATCTCTTAAATAAAAATAAATAAAATCGAAAGAAGTCTGAACTAAAGTCACAAAATTGTGTGGGATTAGGATGTTTTGTGTCAGATCCTTCGAATCCTCGATTTGGTTATTTTACCTATACCCAAGTCCCTACCCACTTCAGATTTTATTTATCCTTTCTTAGTATTCATATAAAGAAAGAAACTTACCTTGACTCTAAGAACTTAAAAACATATTTTCAAAATGAGATTAGGTGAAAATATTTATGTTACTTTGATTTTAATTGAAAACAATATGTCTAGGCTAATCTTGATAATTTTAGCTCTTCTATCGGACTTTAAATTGACTAATTCACTCAAGGTTGATCCCTGAAAGATTAAGATCCCATAAAAAAATTTCCTATAGGCGAAGGTGTATTGAAAATTGGAAGAAAGTTAGTTTCAAAGTATTCTTAAAATTGTTGACGGACCTTCTTTTCAAAAAAAATAAACAGATATCATCCCTTGTATGTTACATACAGATTGATTCCCCCCACTTCAAAATATTAGAATATAAAATAGATGGTGAAAGGAAATTCATAATTTGATTTTCCTCCATCTTGTGCAAAAGAGATGATGAAAGAAAATTCATATATTGATTTCCCTCATCTCAGCCAAATGCAAAAATGTTAATTAAAGTGGTGAAAGGAAATTCAATGGGAGAAGTAGATAACTTCACCAGGGTACTGAATAGGCTCGTTGGCAGTGAAGCAATATCTATGATATTTGAAAGGCCGTCATACATATCTACATGTCATACTCTGATATCTAGTTCTCTTTC
Source organism: Picea engelmannii (assembly GCA_009831015.1). Taxonomy (NCBI): domain Eukaryota; kingdom Viridiplantae; phylum Streptophyta; class Pinopsida; order Pinales; family Pinaceae; genus Picea; species Picea engelmannii. The sequence goes on along the minus strand of ML776559.1, from coordinate 2,127,267 downwards.
CAGTGATATTTACATCCTGAACCAACTAGGGATTCCCTAAATAAATTATTTTTTTTTGTTTGTTAATTTGTGCGGGACTTGTTGGCTATGCGATTAACCTTTGGCTTGAGAAACCGCGACTCAGGGGCATCTAAGCCGTCAAAATCACCCGGGGATCGCACCTGGCCTGAGCCACACCAACCCTTAACATGGTTGGATTTTTTGTCCCCGCAGGTTTCGAACCGGTGACTTTAACATCACGGAGTAGCTTAACAACACACTCCGTCACTGACTGTCCTACACCTCGGGGACCCCTAAATAAATTGTTACATCTTCTTAACCTTGAAGAAAACAAAGTCAGTCGAAGACTGATATTTTAGTTAAAGTTATTTTGATTATCTTAAAAAATTATAAAATCAGTTTTAGTAAAAGGAAATTTTAAATATCCTAACTTGAGATAAATAATTAAGTATGTTTTGAAGGTTTTTTGAGATTTGGTTAAGTTCATTTTTCTATGTATGATTAATTCTTAAATAAAACTGGAAAATGTTTTCCAAAAAGAAATAATGACTCCATTTACCCAATAAAGGCACTTGGTCTACTGTTCTTTCATTCCTCATAGGGAGCCACATTCCCCAGATGGAGCCTATGTTAGAACAAGCATAATTTTGATCTTTTGAGCTTTATATATTTACCTCTTAAAAATGAATTTTATCCAAAAAAGAAAAAAACTTAGAAAGCGACCTTTTAAATCCATGGGTTGTTATTTATCAATAAGGCGCTTACGACATATATCGTCAATGATTTACTCTAATTTGATCGAACGGTCCTAATAACCTCCGAAGTTTTGGAGCCGCCTGAGTTTTAAAAGAAATCCTTCAACGACCGCTTCGTGCTTTGGGTATTCCAACAAATCTAAACAACGAAAACCCTAAAACTCTGAAGTCCCAAAGATATCCACTCATGACTTTTCCTAAAGGACTTATGAACATGATTCATAGGACACGTGTCTTTTAAAAATTATTTTCTTGGTTTGACACGAGGCACTTACTTTTGACATTTACATCAGATGATTTGCACATTTTCAAGTGACACATGGCACCTTTCTTTCCCTGCCACGTCACTCCGAGAGATTGATCTTTGGGGATTTTTTATTTCACAATACCCGGATTATCAAAGCGTCGTAGTAAAGTGATTACAAAAAGTAGAAAGGGTTTTCAAGGAATTAATGAAACAGTTAACGGTTTTAATTAGTCATGATTAAGTTTTAATTAATCACTTCACAGTTTTAGAATTCAGAAATTTCCCCTTGTGCTATATTCAAAAATTCTGAATTCTGAACTCTCGAAATACTTAAAGTTAATACAACATTTTTAAAACATGATTAATTAATAAATAAAAGTGATTACACATAGATTAATTCCTCTGTGAATTCAGACTTCGAGAGATTTCCACCATGTGACATCCAAAACTTTCGAACGCAAACCATCGAAGTATTAATGACATTTTTGATTGGTTAAGGTTAATGATTTCAAATCAAGATTTTGAATCACCAGGTAATGAATCTCATTAAGTTTAATAAATTCTTCTTCAGTAGAACTATACGAAGATAGATAAACTTTTTGAATAAGGGATTTCAAATTTCGAAATCGTTTTTACCATTTGCAATTAGTAGTTTTTATTCAGTGTAAAGCTTACAGACTTCTCTTGTCATAGGTAGGATAATTTTGTTTCCTTGAGGATCGTGGAACCATGAAAAGTTGCAAAGAATCTTGACGCATTAGGTGATGATTCAAATCCAAATGCAGATGTTCTATCAGACACAACTTCGTGAGTTGCAGATGCCATTAAAACTTGGAAGCAGGTTTTTGATGTCTTAGAGCATGAGATCATTAATTGTCCAGACGAATCTACCGAAGAAGACGACGAATCCTTTACAGCTAAGCTTATACATGTAGTGCAATCAGAACTGCATAAGATCGTTGAATGGCCAAGAATCATACCCTACAACGATATGACAAATTGGGCTTTGGAGCATGTCGACATCCAAACAGGGAGCGTCATCAACCACCAGCAGGTCATCGTCGTCTCTTTCCGACCAGAGAACCTACAAGTGATGTACAAGATTTCCCCTACCCCTAAATACACTTACAATGCCACATTTATTCTAGAATTTGAGAGAAAGGAATGCACCCAATACGCTATAAATGGTCATGATATAGTCAAGACCTGGCGGGGACATCCGAAAAAATTCTGAGTCGACACTCATAGTATGTATGCCACAAAGTCTTTAGACACTCACATGTTGTATGTATCCATGATGCTCTATCGCATGTTTGGGAAGAAGAACCCTACACATTTCTTAGTTGAGTGGGTAGCCATCATGAATAAGGTAGCTGAGGGTTATACCTTCAATTGGGCCAAAATTCTATCTGATAATTTATCCAAGGAAATCGTTGAGTATAAATCAACAAAATCAAAAGGGCAGCATGCACCCTTTTACATGTCAACATATGTTATGGATGCCATTTTCTTCATGACCCCTTTTCCCCTGAAGAACTGGAGTTCGACCCTGACCAGTTCTGAGCCAATTCATTTCTATCACTCCAAATTATTGGAGGAGAATGCCAAAGATTTCTTTTATGAAATTTGTCACAACATGGTAGTGCCTGTTCATATATCTATTTATGGTCACCCGCCGCCTTAGATTTCAGAAAGGATTATGGGGAACTTAGGAAAACTTACAGACTGGTTCATTGACGAGAATTTCTCCTATATAAGAGTATTTGGTTGTTCCACTCCTCCTCATGCCCTCCCACAGTTTTTACCTGACAGGCTGGTGTGTAGAGAAGTAGCATACTAGGTAGTAGCAGGAGGTATCATCAAGGAGTTGAAAGCAGCTCGGAAAAAGGTTTGTCCAACTTTCCCCATTGAAGTTGGCATGTTCACACAATTGGATTTTGGTCATTTTAAAATTGAGGCCACGACCCTGGAAGATGTCAAATTAGTTGACATCGAGTTCAAGAAGCATGATCCACATAAGATATTGGAAAATCATCTGGCTCATTTTAACATGAAGCGATACATCCATGAGAATTATCCTTATGACAAAATGTTCAGGGGAGTTAGATCGTATGAGGAAGCCGAAGCAAATTCCAGACCCTGCTTCCTGACCAACAAGTTGGTTTCCTCATCTTTCAAAAACACAAACAAAATAGTTTACCAAAGATATTGCAAGGAGAGTCAAATCCCACGCCTCCTTCATAGGAAGCTAGACCTGAAATATCTGAGCCAAGTTGCTCTGCTAAGCACAAAGTTGAGGAAGTCCCAAAAAGTGCAGAAGTGTTATTTCATGAAATAAGAGCGTCACTGTCAGGACTGAATGATCCACAGGTGTTATCTTGATTTGAAGACTTCATGAATACGGTACAAGTTGTTCCTCATTCAACACCAGCTACTCCTTCTAGCACCCTGAATACAACATGAAAAGAACCTTCCACATAAATTATGTCTCCTATTACATCATTAACCCCCTTACAGACTAGTTTCAGAAATCCTAGTTCCGAACTCACTTTTGTCAGTGATCTTACTCCTATCTTACTTGAAGAGATGCCTCCCTCAGATTTCTTTTTCAGCAAGAAGCGGAAAGCTATCGTGAAAAGAGAATCTCACCAAAAGGATGGAGTAATCACTAAGAGGCAAAGACTGGTGTACGATGGGAAATACGATGATGGTCCTGAGTTTGCGAAAGAAGTTGCAAGTTCACTAGGGGATTTTTCCACTCCCAATCAATGATTAGTGGACAATTTAATCAAATAACTACAACATAAATGCCTCTTCATAGAGAAATTGAAGAGTGAGATATATAGTACAGAGCAGACTGTTAGAAGCAGGATGAACCAAGACATGGAACAAATCAGGGCTAGTCATCAACATCAAATTAAGCAGTTACAGGATAACATTGAGCTGCTCTACCGGAGTTCAAAGACCAGCCAAGGTTTGGTCACTCAGTGTGATGAGTCGATAGAGAAGCTGCAGGCTAGATTGAACCTAATAGAGAACACCATGATAGATATTTTGGCCTTCAAATATCAAGCATCGAAAATAAATGAGAGGTTGGAAGTTTCCTAGCAAGAACTCTATCAGAAAGTTGATACTATTTAGAAATGCTATCAGGCAGTACACCTTTCTCTAAAAAATATTTATGTCAAGGAAAAAGGTTCTCATATGGACACAAAAAGATAATTCCCTTGGTCTTACCCTTCTCTCTCATCCTGAACAAGTAAGAGGCAAAATGGCCCTAAAAGACTGGGAAACAAATCTGAAAGAAGGAAAGAAACTTTCCAGAGATGTAAAAGAGGCTTGTCTAGAGGCATTATCTTCACTAAATTAAAACTTAATTGAATTCGAAGGGATTAATTTCTCAGAAGCCTTGGGGCAGATTGAGATAGAAATGAACCAACAAAGCTTCAGAAAGAACAAGGAAAATAATCAGGTGGCCATCCAAGAGATGATCTAGATTGATTTAATTAAAATCAATTAATGGTTGGTTAATCCAAGTTCACTAAATCAGGTCATAGTCCAATAAGTGAACAAGATCGAGGAGAAGCTACCCCAAATACAGAAGAAGATGTTTTCCTTCAAATTGAATGAAAGGATTGAGCCTTCAAGATTCGTGGTAGCATTGATGGACAGGTGCACCCAATGCATTGAACAGGGAAAAACAAGTGTAGCTGGGAGAAAATGAACAAGCATGCACAACGTCCACTTTCTCCACCCACTCCAACTTTCACCCTCCAACCGTCACTTACCTTGCCTATCCCTGCCACCCACATTCTTGCATCCACTCATCCCACCTCCCTATTGGATACTTGTTCCCCCATCATTATTTTCGTGAACAGTTACTCTTCCCTGTAACCGTTATCCATCCCATAGCAAGCCAACACTGAGCTATTCATATAATTACCCCCACCCATGCCTTCAATTGCAATTCCTTATCCCAGTTAACACACCCGAAGGGACAGATGGGGACGAGATTAAATGGAAAAGAAACTAAGTTAAATGATTGCAATGGCCCTAATGGACATGTGTACCCGGCTTAAATATCAAAGGAAAACAAGCGCATCTACAAGCAAGTGAAGAGATAGAGGAAGCCACAACAAAACTCAACAATATTTACATGTTGTTATTTTATTTGGATGTACTCTATTTTTATTCATATATTGTGGGAAGTCCAACGGTTTTCAGTTGTGACAATTTTTGTATAAATAGATAGATTTAAGATATATTTGTGGTTTCTTATTACCGAATGTAAAATAGAAACTCCTTTAAGTATTAATACAAGTGAAGACAAAGATTCTAAGTTTTGTTCAATTTGAGTTATGTGTTCCCTCTATGTTTCCATTTCTCTAAATTTCTTTCTGTAATTGTTGAAGAGTGATTGATTGAAATTTAGTACTACATCTACTGTAATCATATTATATCAGTGCTTCATTCAATAAACAACTTTTCCTCTATTACTACTGTGAGTAAAACAAAACCTGTGATATGTGTGAATTACTACATTTTTATATCATGTTCAAGGGTGCATCTTCTACTTTTCTTCTATTGCAAACAAGGTGAGACTTATCTGTAATTGACTTTGTTTTAACATTTTTGTAAATATTTCAACATCATTCGACATTATAATTGTGACTTAGATAACGAGATGCATCCTCTATAATGTCTTATCATTAATTTCATTTAAATATTATTTCTCAGAAAACCGAAGGTAGAAAAAGCACTCATAAAAACATTTCATTTAAAACCTTTGATGCCTGACATTATTCTTTGAGCCTTAGAATCGATCTCAGGAACAACATCAAGTACTGCAGGATAAGGGTGCTTATCCCCGATGATTTCGATCACCTCAAAATCATCTACAGTCTTTACTCTCGCAACATCTATCTCCACATTCTCCAGCCTTCCTATTAGGAAAATACAATATTGATTGGCCATTCTCAATTGGATTGGGGAATATGTCAACCGGGGTTTTCCTAAAGCTTCCCAAGTATTTTTAGGAAATATGTTAACCTTAGATCCTAGATCTAACATAACATCCTTAATCTCAAACTCATCTAGTTGGGTTGCTAGTATAAACTCTTTCCCAGTCTGTATTTTCCTTCTTTTCACTCTTTGACTATTCTTCTCTGGAAGATTAGTCATTATTCTAGATCCTGGGGATTCCTCTGTTCTTAGGACTAGATATAGAGAATTGTGCAACTTCTCTGCCAGCTGTTCATCCCCAAGAATATCAAAAAAATTTGAAACCAAAGGTTGACTACATTTTGTGATTGGTTAGGTTGTCTCATCGGGATTACGGGGTTTCAGGGTGCAGGGGGAGAAGCAGAGAATTGTACAATCTTAGGATAAATGGTGGGTTGAGGGGGGTTTTCTTCTATTTCAGGGCCATGGATACTCTGTAAAATTCTATTCCATCTTTAAAGAATAACTTATGTTTTAGAGGGTCATACTTGTCCTCCTTGGGCATTTCTTTCTGGATCTTAAGCAGATCATTAGCATATGTTCCAGTCTTTTCTCCTCCGCGAGTAATGATATTAATATTGGGTATTTTTCCCTTGAATTCCCTATTTATATTTGAACCAATGAAGTTGGCTCCTTGTTGATGTGCCCGATCTTCCCATTTCACAATTAGCTCTTGGCAATATTCAGTTTCATGTGCATTAGTTTTGCAGTGAGAGAACCATCCCTATCCATGTGACCTTGATCATCACAGTTGTATAATTTACTTGGTCCTCTTCCCTTGGTTCTTCCTCCTCTGAAGTCTCCTCCATCGCCACCTCCTCTGCCCCTTCCCATTCCTTGAGGGGTTTCATTCACCCTGAATGATGTTCGATCCAATCTATCTGCAAGTGCATCCAATGCTCTACATTGATTCGTAGCATGAATGGTATATGCGCTTAAATCACAATGTACAGTATTCAATACTGTAGAATAATTTTAAATAATAGGGAATTTCCTTGCCACATGCCCATGAATTCGATAGATCTTGCAATACTCAGTTGACTGCGATGCTTGATTTTGTGGAAAGGAATGATACGGGGTTGGGGTATGGAATGGTAAATTCATAGATACTTGTGCAACTCCTCCTGTGACTCCTAATGAGGGTCCCATCGGATGGTGAGGAGGTCCCATTCCCCTCATACGTGGACATTCATTTTCCACATGCCCCTCTATGTAGTATCTCATACACCAGACTTGCGGTCGTCCTGGTCTAGGTATCATCAATTCTTGAATCTTCTCTGTCAGTGCCTATATTTGTCCTTGTAGTTGCAACAAATTTGCATTCGTTGGGGTTCTGGTCACCCTTAGGCTCCCTGGATATCCTTCCATGGCTTCAATATTCATTGATTTTTCTAAGGCATCTGTCAATGAGGCTATCCATTGTTGTGTTAACGAAATTCATGTCAGAGATAGAAATCCATGGAAATACCACTCTCTCTGATGATATTCATAAATTGGATGCGCTAGTCTCCCAATATCATCCTTAAACTTCTGACTATATTCCCAAGTCAATTCTCCTTCCCTCTGCTGAATTTCACACAACTCAGTCAGAGAATGTTGTTTTGAATGAGGTAGCTTAAACTCTGCTATGAATTTTGTCCGAAATTGGTCAACTGTGAATGCCTATACTTGTGCTCTTCCTAGCTCAATAGCCTTCATGTACCATTTGAGAGAACGACCTCTCAAGGTAGTCTGGAATTCAATCATTTTATTTGCATCTAGAGTCCCTCTGGACCTCCAAATCGCTTCACATAGAAACCAATGCTGCTCAACATCCTCGTCTCCTTTACCCCAAAATTATGGGTATAGAGTGATCGATCCTCTTGTGTTTCCATCCATTGTTTATCTTACTGCTCCTATCAAAATAAACCCTAACGGTCCTGGTTGTGATATACTAGGGGATCCCAATATCCTCTCAGTACTCATGCTCACCGGTTGTGACTGACCAACTGATTGAATTGAAATAGGAATAAAATAAGAAGTTAGTATAGAATTTACCATTGGTATAGAAGACACTTGTGGGATGGGTGATTCGGGGTTGGTTCCACTGGCTTCTGGGAAGGTTTCCTTGATCTGGGGGGTCTCGTTCTCATCCTCTGGAGCGGTCTCTTTGGTCGGGTTCCCGATCTTTCCTGGTATCAGGGATGAATATTCTATTTCTTTTGCAAGATCCATGTCAGCTTGATCTTATCTTGCTTCTACACATTCTTCTTCTTGAAAACCCTCTTGGGGACTTCTTTCTCTCTGTGCTTCTCTCTCACTTAGTATTTGACTAGCTAGTCTTCCCTGTCTTCTCATCTTCCTCAACTCTTCCACCTTTCCTTCATCAACTTCTCCTGGTCCTAGTTCTTTCCTCAACACCTCAGACTTCTTTACTATTTTGTTTATCTTACCGCGCCACCACTTCTCAACTATGGCGGCTCTTTTCAAGGCTCACTCGTTCCTTGCCTCCATTTCTCGTCGCTCCCCCATTTATCAAGGAACCCTCTCCCCTTTCTCAGGCCATGATCCCACCCCAAAATCACCCCACCCCAAGTGTGGGTGTTTAGGTTATCATCTCAATCGGGTAGATGGTCAACATAGCTTCCTCCATCAAGAATACCTTAATCCATAGAGGAATTTCTCTCAATAGTCTTCCCTGTGTGTCTTTCTTGAAATCCACTTCTGCCCTTGAAAAATACTGGTGGTTCTCAGCTGCAAACTCAATAATGTATCCTTCCAGAGTTTTATCGACCCAAAAATCAGATGGTCGCATGATCGGGCGATCCAGTGGATGAAGTGTTGCAATATTTGTTGTATCCCAAGTATAGGTCTTCTTGACTCATTCTTGGAATTCCAGAGCTTCTTGAAGGCTCTCATTCCAATGGAACAGTTCTTCTAGAAATTTAACCTAGAATATATCGTACTGGTCACTTGATCTTTCTGAGTAAAATATAACCTCTCTTGTATCTTTCACAGATTTACCTCGCAACTTCGCTTCTTTCCATATGAAGGCGTCGCAATTTATCTCCCACCACTGGTGAATATCGGATCGGTGGATACGTGGAAGCATTCTCCCTACAGGTTCTCTCTTGAAGCAGGTCCTGACAATGGAACCATTTTGTTGGCGTGGAATTGATCAGATGAGTGCCCTTTTCAGGTTACCAACAAAAGGTACCGAAGTATTCTAGAGCATTGGCATTTTCATCTTCCTTGAAGGGAAGAAGTCTCATCCGATGTGCAACCAAGAAAAGGAAAATAGGGAAGGGTAAGAAGAATACTTAGACAAATCCACATGATCTTAGGATATTTTTTAGTCTTGCGCAAGATAGATTAAACCTAGAACTGTTTGAATATTCCTAGCTCAGATTAAAGAAAACATAGTTTTGTTGCATTCATAAAGAAATTATATCCAATTAAGAAGATCTGACATAAAGATAATACAAAGAAAAATTCAAGATAATCTGAATCTAAACAGACACAATAATTTCAAAATTTGGGTCTCTCTTTGTATTAACATCATATGGATATTCTCAATTACATGATTCTACTCAGTTACAGACACAACTTGGTCATGCCAAAGCTTAACAACAAGACTCTATGCTGCTGAGAAACAATGTTAACCCGAACCCTTGCTCTTATAACATTACAACAGGACATGACTCTACTACAACCTTGGTATGGTTTCAAAACCCAAACTCTTAGAACTCTCTCTAACATTTACCCAAAATGGACAATAACACAGAACTCAAACTCATTCCAACAACCATCTAAACAACTATCTGAACCCTTTACAATCATATTCATCCCATATATATAAGCCAATTTGGATTTTCAGGTTTGAGACTTCGCATGCTTTATTTTCTTGTTCTGTTGTAACTTGTTTCTTCATGTTGGTGTTGTGTTGTCCTTACTTCCAACCATTTTCAGTTTCTTTCTTCATTCTATTGTCCATCTCTTTTGTGACTTGCGCAACTTCTGTTTGACCAAAATTGGGACTGTAGCATTCCTTGCACAACTTCTGACAACAAAACGAAGGGCCCAACACGACCTTCCAGTTACACTCACCATTAGAATTAATGAATCCAAGCCACTTAAGCAGGGTTGAGTGATTCTCTTTTAAATTCTACAGGTTAAATTGCACTATGGTACGCTCAACAATACTCCCTCGGGGTTTTGAAATGACAACATTTTAGTTAAGGAAAACCCAAAATTCATGGTTCAACTATCAATCCCCATAAACCAAAAATCAATGTAGTTGACGATGAATGCCCACAAAAAGGGACAAGACAAATACAAGGATTTTGATGCTATGGTGAGTTGGGTTACCAATCAATTGTTCCTGCATCAATGCAATATGTTTTTTACTTTTTCCCCCCTTTTTCATAGTTCACACAATTCTCAATCTATCAAACGTGAACCAGATCCACAATTAACTTTCATAGAGTAGATTACACATAATGAACCAGGACAACGAAAACTTAAATGAATGGAGGTTTTTTATACAAAGGGCGTGAGCTATGCAAAATAAAAAATCTCATGCATTGCTACTCACAAGAAAACATTGCAGATAACTATGCCTTCTGCACATCTTTGCTCAGTGTAGACATGCTTCTCAACTCCTTCATCCATCGACTTCGAGCAGACTGCATTTCGAGCTCTTGTTTATTCTCCTTCAATATTTTCCCCCAATTTTCTTCTTGTCTCTCATTGATCTCCTCACTTCAGCCTTCATTGATTTAATGGTGGCCTTTGTAAGACCAACCATCACAATGGTTCACTTCCACTTCTAATTTTTCCAAAAAACAAACAAACAAAAGTAAAAATAACAAGTACAAGTTTATTTCAATTTCTCAAAATGTCTTGGGTGAGCATCCAATTCGGATTAGTTTGTTGGAATATTGGTTGTTGTCATTGATGTCAACCTAAGTCATGGGTTTTGGACCGCAAGATTGATAAAGATATTTGGACATGAAGGACAATGCACTTGCATATACAACACCCATGAATGGATAATATACATCATGTTGTTTCTGGTGGTATGTGGCACGTCACATGGATGCTCATGGTTGAGGAGAAATGAATTTTTGAAGATGACAAAGTGAATTGAAGAAGGAAGTACATGTAGGCCCTGAAGATAATTAAAGAAAATAATTACAAAATAAGAAAGTGTCAGGTCAGCCCTAATGTTAAAATGAAGTGACATAAATGGTATAAATAAACATCATTATACATTCATTTTGATACAATTCGAATTTCAGAGGAAATAAAAAGTAAAGAAGGCCGGATTTCAAGGGAGGATGAAGTCTTTTGGTGATGTGTTCTAAGGTATGTTATTTTCAGGTCATCTTACCATTTTTGCTATAACTTTTTTTCTAGAATGATTCAGATGGTGAAATTGATATGGTATTGAGAATACATATCAAGGTACCTCTGGTAAAATTTTCATCTCTTTATTCGCTATAATTATGGATATACACTCTGTGGAAGATAGGGTTTGTGACCAGTCCTGAAGCTAGTCAATAAACAGGTGTTTCAGGTAAAAAAGTCATAACTTCTTCATCGAGAATCCAAATGATGTGGGACAAATTTCATTGGAAAGAGTACAAAATTTAGTTTCTTGTGTGAGAGTTTCAGAATCGGATGTTAAATATTGAGCGTGGGGAATTCTATACAATTTCGGTCTCCTGAATAGACCAGAATTGAATAAAGTCTACCATTCTTTATATAACTTCTTTTGGGGAGGATTCAAGGAGTGAAACTTGGAGGAGTTTCAGAGAATAAATTGAGTAATATTATATACAGGATCAAAGTACTCTAAGAATTGAAGAATTGTAGAAATTGAAGAAGTCTCAGGAATCATTATCAGGTTCTATGTGATGATTGGTTGATGGTGATGATTTAATGTAAATTTTTATTATTTCTCATATATTATTGGGTGGAAGGAAGGGGAAAGGATGGAGAGTTCAAATCTCTCTTGATATTGGAGGATTGTATCTTCCTCTTGGAGGTTTATCCCTCCCTTTACATTTGGAAGTTGTAGCTACCTTTGGAAGCCATTACTTCCCTTGAACAATAACTATTGATTATTTCTCATATATTGTGCATGGTGTATTGGTGTAACACTTATACTATTGTTCATTACTCATTGGATATAGTTGAATGGTTTAAGTATAATTTGAAAAAGGTTTTAAATTGTACTTGATACTGATTCACCCCCCTCTTAGTATCAACAATTGGTATCAGAGTGGGTTACCTTTAGTACAGTTTAACCACTGGAAAGAAGATCCTAAGAAGAAATGGAAGACAAAATTCCAAATGGGATTCCACCATTTGATGGAAGAAATTTTGAATACTGGAGTAATAGAATGGAAACTTACTTGAAAGCTCTTGGTGTAGATGTTTGGTTCTCGGTTGCTTCAAGATACAATGCTTTGAAGAAACCAAAGACTGCAACTTAGAAGGAAGCAAAAAGGAACAACAAATTGGCAATAGATACCATCCTAGATGGATTGAGAGATTCAGTGAAATCCAAGGTGGGATCATGTGCATCATAAAAAGACCTTTGGTACAAGATACAAGACATTTATGTAAGGGGAGACGTAGAAGAAGAAGAAGTAGAAGAAGTTGAAGCAAATTACAACATCTCAGATTTCAAAGAAGAAAATAGAGGTCAGTTCTTTTGATTTAATTGTGAAGGAGTAGGTCATGTTGAATTTGAATGTCCTCATCCAAGGATTGAAAGAAATGACATTGAAGAAGAAAATTCCAATGAAGAAGAAGAAAATCATGAAGAAAAAATTATTCAACAAGAAAATGAGAATCTTAAAAAATTGAAGCATGTTGAGATTGAAAATAGCAAGCTTAAAGACACTCAAAGAAAACTAAGAAGTGAATTGGGTAGTTGTGAAAAGATAGATGTAATCTTGAAGAAACAATTAGAAGACTTTGAGAAACTAAGAGAAGAAACCATTTCCTTGAAAACTCTACTCGAAGAAGAAAGAAGAATAGGAGAAGTAAGGAATGTCCAAATGAAGAAGAAAGAATAAGATTGTGAGAAACTTGAACAATAAGTTGTCTCATTGAGGAAGAGATTAAAAAACTCTCAAGTGCCAAAAGACTTAACACATCTTGGATGCATGGGTGAAAATTCATACAAAGAAGATGCAAATACCAACAAGAAGGTTGAAGAAAGAGCTCCACAGACAGTTGATGAGAAGTGGACCAGGATACCAAAAAGAAGGAATGATTACAAAAGAGATGAATATCCAAGAATACCTCCTACCTTCAGGAATCAAAGAAGCTTCAATTAGTATGAAGGAAACTACAGAAGAATAGATCATGAACCCAGATGGACTACATCACAAAGAAGCCCACTTACTCAAAGGTATCAAAATTTCTTTCTTGGTCATTGTTATACTTGCAAAATTTTTGGACATAAGGCAATTAATTGCAGAATTAATGAAAGGAACACATACGCAAGAAACATGAATGGTGTAAATAGAAGATATGGAAATAATCATGGATTTGTCAACAGAAGTTATTATTCATTTTCCCCATTGATGGACAAAAATATTGCATGCTACAAATGTAATTATCTTGGTCACAAAGCACAAGATTGCAGATATATGAATGAAGATGTCCCTATTCCAACCACAGTATGGAGAAGGAAACAGATTCCAAACAATGAAGATTGTCGAATAGCATTGACCGCTGAAGAATGTAAAGAAGAATATGAATGGTACATAGACAGTGGATGTTCTTCACACATGACCAGGGATCAAGACAAATTCATAAGCTTGAAGAGAAAGGGTGGCAATGTTGCATTTGGAGATGACTCATCTGCCAAAATACTTGGAGAAGGTGTAGTAGAGCTTGGAAGAAAAAATGTAAAATCAAATAATGTTCTATTGGTTGAAGACTTGAATCATAATCTACT